>BBXU01000414.1:0-32458 GCA_001598975.1 Parachlorella kessleri
GGGCTGTTGCAAGGCGGTGGGCATGCAGAGGAAAGGTGCGACAAAACCAGTTCTTGGTGAGTTGTGCCTCGCTATCTGGAGCTGCGGTAGGAGGAATTTGCACGGGTGAGATGTCAGGCGAGCCGCTTGATGGGCCGCGCTTCCAGCCCCGGGGCTTGCTGCTTCTGCTTCTGCTGCAGGTATTGGTGATCTGATTGCCGATGACCGCACCATGATGATCATCAATGACATCATGAACAAGGCCAAGGAGGACGTCAAGAAGCTCATCGAGAAAGTGCAGGTGCGCATACGCCCGCTGCTGGTGTGCATCGGAGCCTGGTTCCACTGCTTGGTGGGTGGTGTTGGAGAGGCGCATGCACTGTATGCTTTCATCAAGTCCCTGCTACTCACCCAAGCATTCTAGTCAGCCCCCAGGCTGTTCGCTGACTCCCCGACCGCTCGAGCAAGCTTTGCCGAGGCCGCCCTGCCTGCAGTCTGGCGACCTGGAGCAGCAGCCCGGGCGCACGGTGATGGAGTCGTTTGAGAACCAGGTCAACCAGGTGCTCAACAAGGCGCGCGATGACGCGGGCAACATGGCGCAGGTGCGTGGCGGGCACGTGGCTGCAGCCCTCATCCTTGCAGCCTGCGAGAGGGGCCTTGCCATTGCTGAGGTGCAGAGCCGTCGCTTTGCCTCGTCGGCACCTATGGGGCAGCATGGGGTTGGCGTCTGGCGTTTGTTTAAGTCACAGCCGTGTGTTGGTGGGTGGTGCGTGCAGGGATCCCTGAAGGACACCAACAACGTGGTCCGCATGGTGACCGCCGGCAGCAAGGGCTCGTTTATCAACATCTCACAGGTCGGCCTGCCTGCCTGCCTGTCTGGTGCTTGCTGATTTGCCTGCTGGGTGCTGGGATGGCCTGGCGTGTCTAGGGCGTGCAAGAGGGCCAGGGTATGGCGCGGTATGCCCTGTCAAGGCGGGATGCGTTTACCACAGTGAGCCGCTTGTTCATGAGGTGTCACTAACTAAACAAGCAAGGGTGGCATGGGGTCCAGGCATCGGTAAAGGCAGCCAGATTTGGGAGGCTATGCCCTGTTGCGGTCATGAAACCTCCCGTCTCGGGGCTGCTGCAGATGATTGCGTGCGTGGGGCAGCAGAACGTGGAGGGGAAGCGGGTGCCGTTTGGGTTCTCCCAGCGCACCCTGCCCCACTTCACCAAGGACGACTTTGGCCCCGAGTCCAGGGGCTTTGTGGAGGTGAGCGCGCACAGCAGGCAGGGCCAGGGCAGCGGCAGGTCCCTGTGGTCTGCTAGGCAGTGACAGCTCTGCCTAATAACATCCACTGCTGTGCGTAGCCCGTCTTAGCGGCCTTCTCAGAAGCAGAGCACATGTGCCTGCCATGGCTTAGCTCGAGTGTGTTGCTCTTAGCGCTGACGCGCCTAAGTCCCAGCTGATACAAGGATCTCTGCGCGCCAAGCTGTGCCGCAGAACTCGTACCTGCGAGGACTGACGCCCCAGGAGTTCTTCTTCCATGCCATGGGTGGCCGTGAGGGCTTGATTGACACTGCGGTGAAGACTGCGTCCACCGGCTACATCCAGCGCCGGCTGGTGAAGGCCATGGAGGACCTCATGGTCAGGTCAGGAGGGGCTGGCTGCCAGGAAGCTACCAGCAAGCTACCAGTTGTGGCTAGTGCAGGCCTAGGGTGGTGAAGGGAGCACGAGCTAGGGTGGTGGTTGCAACTGGGGGTCGGGTTTCCCCTGCTTCCACGTTGCATTCTGCACAGCCAAGCTACCATACATGCTCCGTGTGGGGTAAAGTAACGGCACTTGCCATCGGCGTCTGCCGTGCAGGTACGACGGCACGGTGCGCAATGCGGTGGGCGAGGTGATCCAGTTCCTGTATGGTGAGGACGGCATGGAGGGCACCGCCATCGAGGGGCAGCGCATCGAGTTCCTGCGCTGGAACAAGCGCAAGTTCAATGGTGGGTGCTGGGCGGGTGGCATTGGGACGGGGCATGCGATGGCATGATGTGGCGCACCATGGCCTGGGACTACATAAGGCAGCATGATCAGCTTCAGTGGGCTATATGAGATGTGAGGCCTCTCAGTTATGTCATGTTCCTTCCCCCTTTTGTTGCTGCCGCTCACTGCCCCCAATTGCAACCGGCATGCTTGCAGACGCGTTCAAGTACGAGCTTGACCGCATGAACTGGTCGCCTGACTGGCTGGACCCAATTGTGCTGGACGGGCTGCGCAGCGACCTGGAGGCGCGGCAGATGCTAGACGCAGAGTTCCAGGTATGTCACATGGGATGCCGGCGGGACAGGGGTTCCGCCGCATCCTTATCAGCTTTACAACTTATGTGTTGTTGCTGCAGTTGCGCTAAGCTCTTTGAGGTAGGTGCCTCGATGAAGCCTTGCAGACGAAAGTCACAGCCTGCCAGCCATGGTGGAGCGATCACAAAAGATGCAGTTGTCAAGCTAAGCCTTTGGCTCACCTGCCACTGCTCGGCTCCCCTCTTGACTGTCTCGCAGCAACTGGAGGAGGACCAGCGAGTGCTTCAGACGGAGGTGATGCGCAGCGGCGACGCGGGGTGCAACCTGCCCGTCAACCTGAGGCGCATGATCGAGAACACGCAGCGCAAGTTCAACTGCCGGCCGCACAAGCGCGGGCCCACAGGTGTGTGTGTCGTGCGTCGCCGTGGCCCTTGCTTTCACGCAGTCAGCCAAGCAGATACCTTGCTGAGACAGCCAACACTCCAAGTCCATGCATTGGTGAAGCGCTGAAAGGCATCCGGAGCACGCCGCGCTTAAAGTGCGGCGCATTTCTGATCTGCTACTGCAGGGCTGAGCCCGCTGACTGTGATTGCGACGGTGCGCGAGATGTGTGAGAAGCTTAAGGTGGTGGTGGGCTCGGACACCCTGTCCAAGGAGGCACAGGTGGGCTGACGGGCTGGCTGCGTATCTAGCTGAGTTGGGGAGTAGGAGGCTTCGGCTTGGGAGATGCCCCTCCAGCATGTAGAAGAATGTTTCTCATAGAGTCCTGGAGCCTCAGCTGTGGTTTGTAAAGCACGCTACCAGCAACTCGGGGCTTGACCGTACCTGTTCATCCTTGGACCTGGTTTGGTATACAGTCCATGTCTGAAGTAATGCTGCTGGCCTAGCCCTCCCCCATCCCTTCCCTGTATTTCTCTGCAGCGCAATGCCACCTTGCTGTGGTTCACCCTGCTGCGGTCCACGTTTGCCAGCAAGCGGGTTCTGGCGGAGTACAAGCTGACGGAGGAGGCCTTCCGCTGGCTGTCGGGCGAGATCTCCAACAAGTGAGCTGGTTCCTACGCCATACCTTGATTTTAGTGTGCAGCTGACCTGGGACGGGCCGGTGAAGCCGTTGCGCATCCGGTCCTTGCTGCTACCTGAGTGTCCGTCAGGGCTGTGGTGCTACTTGGTGGCAGGCTGTCCCATGGGGTGGGATGTTGCATAGGTTGGGAGGTTGCTGAGGTCCACAAGAGCCCGCTTTGATGCGGGGTGGTCATCTTTTCTGAGACGCAGGTTCATGAATGCCATGGCCGCGCCTGGCGAGGTGGTGGGCACGGTGGCGGCGCAGTCCATTGGCGAGCCGACAACGCAGATGACCCTCAACACCTTCCATTTTGCTGGTGAGTAGTCTGGCTAGAGGCTTGTGCCTGTCCTTGGACCTGGGAGGAATCACCTCAGACGGCTGGGGGAGCAGGCGTTCCTATGGCATGCTCTGGGCAGGGAGGTTCCGTGCGCTTCTGATGAAAGTACCGGTAATGTGGCTTTGGACCAACCTTCAGGTAGTGAAGCCTTCCCTCGAAGCCTTCCCTGAACAAAGTTCCACGTCCCATGCATGCCTGCGTTCTCAGGTGTGTCGGCCAAGAATGTGACGCTGGGTGTGCCACGGCTGACCGAGATCATCAACATCGCCAAGAACATCAAGACGCCCTCGCTGACGGTGCACCTGCTGGGGGAGGCGGCCCGCGACAAGGAGGCGGCCAAGGCGGTGCAGTGCTCGCTCGAGTACACCACGCTGCGCAGGGTGAGTGGCACGGATGGGTGGGCAGACAGGCTGGTGCGCGGGTGGGTGTCTTGTAACAGAAGTGGGGATGGGCTCGAGTGAGGCAGGTCGCCCTCCTGTTGTAGTTGCTGGCCGACTGGGCTTGACAAGGCTGGTTCTATCTGCGGCTTGGAGGCTGACTGCAGCCTGCTGCTAGCTGCGTCAGCTGGGTGCATGCCTTTTGTTTGCAACCGGTGTGAGGAAGGCTACCGCCAAGCTTCAGCGTAAGGCTGGATGTTGGCTTTGCCAAGTAAGAGTGCAAGACTCCTTAGCTTGCCATGGCCGTGCTGCAGGTGACCCAGGCGACTGAGATCTATTACGACCCGGACCCCAAGACCGCCGAGATTGAGGAGGACCGGGAGTGGGTGGAGGGATACTTCGACCTTAACGAGGTAGGCAAAGGGAGGCACCTCGTAATGCTCGGCTTGCAACGACTGGTAGAGCTTTATGGCTGCAAGTGCACCGTGGGAATAGTCATAACTGGGTAAATGTCTGAACATGTAGCCAGGACCTGCAAGCCCTTCCGAAGGACTGGCATGATGTGAGCCTAACGGCTGCAAAAGCAGCTGCGGTCTGTTTTATGGGCCCAGCCCGAAGGGTGCGCCCCCCCTGCCCTTGCTGTGCTTCCTGCAGGGCGACGTGGACACCAGCCGCATGTCTCCCTGGCTGCTGCGCATTGAGATGGCGCGCGACATGATGGTCGACAAGAAGCTGCTGCTGTCGGAGGTGGCGGAGCGCATCAACAGGTGGGGCTGGATGGGGTGAAGTGGGGACTCATGGTAGGAGCGTGCAGTTGGCAGGATATTGCTCTTACACTTTCTATGTGATTCTGTGTGGATGAAGTATTACCAGGGTAGCGGCATGGGGGAAGGACTGTGGAGCGGACCGCTGCGCAAGTGCATCTCGGGGTGCCAGGGGAATGGTTCGCAGGGTGTTGGCTGCCGGCAAGACAGCGCGGCTTACTGTTGCATGTGATTGCCCTTGGTATGCAGCGAGTTTGAGGATGAGCTCCACTGCCTCTTCAATGATGACAATGCCGACAAGCTCATCCTGCGCATCAGGTGCGCCAAGCGGGTCTGAAGCTTGGGCAGGCAGCCTTACTCCTTGTGCCGTGCTGCTCTGCCATGCTCTCCCACTTCCTTTCGCTTGCTCTGGTCATTCGCTGCGTGTCGAAGCCGCGCAAAAGCGAAGGAGCTGGGTTCGCTGGGTTCATACTTACCTAGCTTGCGCAGCAAGGGGTGCGAGTGGCCTGTAAGCATTCGACTGCTGTATGATATAGCATGGACTGGATTGGCTGCAGGGTTATGAGCGATGAGCCCAACAAGGGTGGCGAGGAAGCTGCTGAGACGGAGGATGACGTGTTCCTGAAAAAGATAGAGACCAGCATGCTGAGCCAAGTTGCGCTTCAGGCGAGTGGCGGCTGCTGAGGCTGGATATGTTGGATCCATATGGAGTTTGTGAGAGGATGCTAGGGTCTCTGGCTTCCGTGTTCAGGACTAGCTTGCGCTGCTGCCAAAGGACTGTTTAACAGCTCGGCAGAGGCAGGCTCACTTGGAAAGGCAACAAGCCGAGCCGGCCAGGCAAAGGAGCTCCGTCGCATTTGAGCGCTTGTGACTATGTGTGTGGTCTGCCTGCTGTGTCCAACCCGCAGGGCATTGAGGGCATCCGAAAGGTGTTCCTGCGTGAGGCCAAGCGCACGCGGCTGGACCGCGAAGGAGGGCAGGGCTTTGTCACCGACAACGAGTGGGTGCTGGACACGGAAGGTGAGTAGGCGAGGGGGGCTCTGTGACTTGGGTGACTTGGGTGGGGTGGGTGGGGCGTCGGGGGTCGAGCATCTGTCACAGGGAGGTTTTGCCTGCGTAACTAACGGGATGTGAAACCCTGGGTACCTTGGGCGCTTATGGCTCACCTGCATGCCGTGGACACTTGGTTGGCATGCTTCATGGCCCCCTCACTCTTCTGGCCCTACTGGCGTGCAGGCGTGAACCTGCTGGCGGTGATGTGCCACCCTGACGTGGACTACACGCGCACCGTCAGCAATGACATCATCGAGATGCTGCAGACGCTGGGCATCGAGGCAGCACGCAATGCGCTGCTCAAGGAACTCAGAGGTGGGTGGGCTGGGGACTGCCCGGCTGACGGGGGACCAGGGCCACACTTCAGGACAGTCCTTATTTCAAGCCAAGGGCCGCTTAGTGCGTCGGTTGACCTGCTCTGTCAAGGACACTGGCTGGGGTAGGTGGGGAGACCTGCGGGGTTGTTGTGGCCATGTAGCCAGGCAGCTTGCTGTCGCCGGGTCCCTGCTTCTGTTGCATAGCGTACTAAGCAAGTAGCTGACTTACCTGGTTTGCCTGCTGACAAAGTGGACCGGCATGGAAGCCGGACCTTTTTGCCATCTGCCCCAGGGTCTTTTCCTGGCTTCATTTCTACCTGCTGGCCGCATCTGCCCTCTTGACAGTGATGGTTGCTTGCTTGCTGGCAGGTGTGATCGAGTTTGACGGCAGCTACGTGAACTACCGCCACCTGGCCAACCTGGTGGATAGCATGACGTACCGCGGCTACTTCATGGCCATCACACGCCACGGCATCAACCGCGCCGAGACGGGGCCCCTGCACCAGGCCTCGTTCGAGGAGACGGTGGACATCCTGTTCAGGGCGGCCATCTATGCAGAGACGGACACCATGCAGGTGGGTAGGAAGGGAGATGGAGCGCGGGGTTGTTTGGGGCTGCGGGCCATGGTTAGGTTTTGGGTGCGTTGCCATGCCCTCAGAAGAGTCCTATGGAGGACGGGTTTGGCAAGAAGCTAGGTAGGCTGGTGTGCCTGCTGGGCTAACCTGCTGGGTGCTGCTCCCTCGAGGCCCTACGTAAGCATTGATGGGCAGTGTCCCACCCACCCGCCAGCCCACCCACCTGCTCTCCTCCTTGCTTTCCTTGTCTGTGCGCAGGGCGTGTCCGAGAACATCATGCTGGGCCAGCTGTGCCCGGTGGGCACCGGCGCCTTCTCGCTGCTGCTGGACGAGAAAAAGCTGGCCGACGCGCATGACTTGGACCTGACAGCGTATGACCTGGACTTCCGGGACGCTGCCCTGGGCATGACGCCCGGCCGCACGCCAGGTGCGCGGCTCCTGGCTGTGGCTCGCTGGTGCTGTGACGGGCTTGGGTGCAGCGCTTGCCCCAGCCGTTGGATGGCATGAGTATTAATCTTGCGTGGGTTTGAACGTTGCTTAAACTGACCAGTTAAGGTGGTAGGCTCGATCAGTGTTTATGTGGGGTTTCCGAGGGGCTGGGTTGCCAGGCTGGCCTCGTGAAGAATATAACGGGCTGGGTACCAAATGTGGGCTGTGCAACATATCCAGCCCCGGCTTCCCCCCGGTGGGTGCAGGGAGGTCGCCCGGCATGACCCCCATGCGCATGTCTCCCTCCCAGCTGGCCAGCCCGATGAGTATGTCGCCCTTCAACGACATCATGTTCTCGCCCGTCACCGACAACATCATGTTCTCGCCCGCTACTGGAGGGGCTGGGTACAGGTGGGTGGGCCATGTCATGTGGTGCTAAAGCTGGCTGGGCACGCTGGGCAGGGCATGGCCACATGCATGGGCTGTTGATTACCAGCATGTAGCGGGAATGCTAAGAACTTGTTCATACATTTTGAGGTGCATGTCTCAAAGCGCTGCCTCTGCTTGCCGCCTTGCAGCCCCACATCCCCGGGCTACTCCCCCACCAGCCCTGGCTACAGCCCGACCAGGTGAGCGGCCGCATCACCCTACCCATGCCATGAAAGCCTGCCTGTGGATCTTGGTTGTTGTGTTGATTACTGATAACCTGATTTCCATGGCTTTGGCAAACCCTATCATGTGGAGAGCCTATCACCCACGCTGACATGATTCGTTTGTGCCTGGTGCAGCCCTGGCTACAGCCCCACAAGGTGAGGCTGCTGCTGCGTTGCTACTGGGTCATGAGGAACATTCGTGTGGCTGCACACGATGCTTTCATTGTCTCCATCTGTGTCCTGGGGCAACTTTGACAGCTGACCGTGCGCGGTTGTATGTTGACTGATGATATCCTTTCCTGTTCTTGTGTGCAGCCCCGGCTACAGGCAAGGAGATAAGCTTTGGGAGGCCATCTGTGGGCTGCACCATAGCATGACACAGGCCACACTTGCTGGCCACAGCTGAGCACGTGTTCGGGAGCTTGCTGTGACATTGGATTGCCATCCTGTCAGCTTGCTTGCAGTGCAGCACATTTGCACAGTTGGCAAGGGCCTCGTGATTGTGCTTTGGTGCCTAAGGTGACTTGTAATTTCCGTTATCGCCTGTCTGACAACCTTGCTGCTGTGCTCTGCTGTTGCAGTCCGACTAGGTGAGCCTCACACCGGCCAAGGCAAACTTTGCCACGTCATAAATGCTTTTCCTGGCGGGTGCTTCGACAGCTGGGCGCAAGGCAGTGCTGCTGCTTGCATCCTGCCTACATGCTGCTCTGGTTCCACAGCTTGTGGCTTTTGCGGGTTTGTTCCATTTGCCAGCCTGTGGACGGGTCTTAGCCTGAGAAGCTTTGCTTACATCAATCTTGATGACACTGCCTAACAACAACTTGTGTGTGGCTGTATCATCCTGGCAGTCCTGGCTACAGCCCCACAAGGTGCGAAGGCTGCAGTGATGAAAAGACAAGGAGGACAGCTGTTGCTGAGGCTTGGACAGTTTCTCAAGGGGTTGTGGAGGTTGTGGGGATTGGCAAGCATGGTCACCTTTCCCTACCTTCCAGTATAAACATGGCAGCCTGCGACTGATTTTCACCAGCCTGCAGTGCAAACGACCTGCCGCAGTCCCAATTTGAAGCAAGTTCTCTTTCCCGTGCTTGCAGCCCGGCGTACAGGTCTGACCGTTGAACGAGAGTACCGGCTTGATGAGGGTGTCAACTGCTGCACGGCTTTGTATTGAACCCTGTTAGGCATCTTGTATCAGGCATGGCTTGTGAACTTGAGTCTGTGCCCTGCTTGTACTGCTTTGGATGCTGCTTCGTAGTCATGCTCCATGTGATCCACTGCAACAGTTTGTGGTGCCTGCAGCCCTACCTCACCTGCCTACTCCCCCACAAGGTAAGCTGTTCCTGGAAAGGTATTTGATGCCTCCTTCTTCTCCTGGGAGGGCTTGGGCTGGCCCTCACCAGCCTTCCCTATCGCCTGAATCTCATAGCGGCTGTGCTTGCAGCTGTGGCTTGCATGCCTGAACAGGTGGTGGGAGTCTTAGGGCACCTGAGTAGGCCTTCCCGTTTCTTACTAACGTGTATTTTTCCTTGCCTATGCAGCCCGGCGTACAGGTAACACTCGCTACCACGCCAAGGCCCTCCTTCGTTCAAGCCTCACTAAATAGTATCTTGTCTGCTGACGCTTTGCTTTGCTTCTGCCTTGGGTCGGCCTTGTCTGGGTCTCTTGCCTGTTGTCGTCGGCCTTCCCTTGTCTGCACCTGACGCAGCAGTCAAGCACTAGGTTGTGCTGCCTGCAGTCCGACCAGTCCGGCTTACAGCCCAACGAGCCCGGCCTACAGCCCTACCAGCCCTGCATACAGGTGCGGTGTTGCCTCCAAGCTCCATTTCTGGTGGCTGTAGCCACTCTCTCTCAATCTCACTAGCTGCTGCATGAGTGTCTCACTGGTGCACATACACCCGATGTTCAGCCCTGCCTTAGTGATGCTGCTTGGACGAGTCAGAGTTGCTGATTGCCTGGCTTGTGTGTGCTGATGCAGTCCGACGAGGTGAGCAGGACCCCGGTCCAAGGCTGCTAAATCCCCTGGGTGTTGACTGCTTCCTAGGGTGCAATTCCTTGTTGTGTATGGTGTTTCACACATTGCCCCTTCCAAAACTCAAAGTGGCTAACTTCAAAACCGTCGTAAGCATTAGGCTCTCCGTTTGTGGCGTACGCGACTTCACACCTGCTGCTGTTGCATTGCTGAGCTGGCTGGCCTGATGCACTGCAGCCCGGCCTATAGCCCCACGTCTCCTGCATACAGGTGCGACCATTGCATCGAGCTTGAGGTGCATTGTTGTTATTCAATGGTGTCTGCCCGACGCGCTGGGGCCTGCACTCAGTGCTGTTTGCATGAACAACTTTTGGGGGTGCTCACAACCACTTGCCCACTGACACATGCCATATGTTTCTCACTAATAGGTGTCCTTTCTGCTTGCAGTCCCACGAGGTGAGCCAGCAATCACGAGCGAGGGGAGCGCAGCGTGTTGCAATCCCTCAATTGGGCTGCTCGCCCTATCTGCTAGAATTGGTACTAGCAGTGTCATCACACCTTTCTTGCGGGGTTGTGGCCTGCCATGCATGTGCAGCTGGTCTAGCAACAGTGCACCACCTTTACTTAGTGGGCCCATAACCCCTTTCCTGACCACTTCCTAATCATGTGGTTCTCCTGTTTGTCTCATGCAGCCCTGCATACTCACCAACAAGGCAAGTGCGGCAAGGCTGCTCTGTTCCTTATTGCAAGCTCCCTCATGTGCCTTGTTGGCTACTTAGCAAGTAACTGGCCGTTATATTTTCCTATTATGCCTCTTCATCGTTACCAATCTAGTACGTGACCGGCGTTTTGCTGCTGTGCAGTCCGGCCTATTCGTGAGTATTCATGCGCTTGGCGGCTGAGGCGTATGGTGCCAGGCAGCACCGTCCTTGCTGGGCAGCACCCTCCCTTCCGATGGAAAACATCACAGAGCCTCATGGGACATTCAGCAGCAATGGCAGCTGGTTGCAATGTACACCGGAGTGCAGACTGCAACGAGCCCCAGCTGTAGTTGTGCTGTGCTCTTGGCTGTGTCATGAGGGGGTGGTGAGCACGTCCATGTTGTGACCACCCTTGCCCTGGCAATAATGAAGCCCGTGCTGTTGCCTGCAGGCCCACATCCCCGGCTTACAGCCCCACCAGGTAAACAGAGTGACTGACGACGTGCTGCTCTGGTGTTGGGGACAGAGGGGAAGTGAGAAAATGCCTTCCTGTGTGCCATGCATGTGCTGTGGCTGTGCCGGAGGGTGCTGTCTGCACTGCCAGGGTTTGCAGCAGAGCGTGACCGCAGATGAGATCCATGACATGATGCGCCTGGTGGACTGGCTGTGCTCAAGTCCTTGCTCACCAACTCCCCGCTTTCTGCTGTGCTGCAGCCCGGCCTACTCCCCCACAAGGCAAGTGTTTGCAGAGTTGTGGCCCTGCCAGTGGTGGAAAGCTTTTACTCCCTGCAGTGAGTGGCTCAGCTGTGCCTTCTGAGTCTACATGGCTGACACCAAGGGGTTTCCCTGTTGTCTGCAGTCCCAGCTACAGGTGTGGACTGCATGTCACCCGTCCCGGCCACCGCCAGTCAGCCAGCTGCCCATGAGACCTGCAGGCGTTGTGGTGGCACCATGTCTGCACACTTTGTTCATAGCCTACACATAGGCTGTGGCACATCATCCCCTGGCTGTGGCACATCATCCACTGTGATGTATGACTCATTGCCTTTCAAGCTGCTGTGCTCCCAGTTTCAACACCTGCAGACTGCACAGAGTTTCAGCGTCTAAGCACATTCATTCCTTGCTTGCAGCCCCACCTCTCCGGCGTACTCGCCCACGAGGCAAGTGTCAGAAGTGCTCGTACTAGCCCTTCTCTCCAGTGTCGTACGTTAGTGCCCCGCAGCAAGTAGTGAACTGCTGCCTGTGTTATGCATGCTTGCTCTGGATGTGTTGTTGCCTGCTATCCCGGTGTGCCGCTCAGCAAATGGACCAATGATTAAGCATGGCTTTGTTTTGTACCCTTGTGCAGTCCGGCTTATAGGTGAGATGTCCGAGCCACGGACGGCACACCGGATGCCTGAAAACACTGAACTGCAAGCTGTTGTTGCATGGGTGTATGACAAATTGTTGCTGCGGACGAGATCACCTTGCTGGCTTGTTGCCTGCTTGCCTCCAACTCATTTTTCACACTGCTAATTTCGTGGTCTTTTTTGGCCTGCAGCCCTACGAGCCCCGCATATAGGTGAGCCCCCTCTGCTCCCCTAGCAGCGCTTCCTGCCCGCTGAGTTGTAGTGTTTTGTCGAAGCAAGTGGAGCATGAGGGTTGAATATGTGGTTAGTCGGCTTGACAGATTCTTGGTTTATCCTTATGGAAGCAAGGCACCTGCTAAGCTTGACCTCCCTGTGTTGTGTGCAGTCCAACAAGGTGAGCTGGTCCACAGATCTGGGCAGCGGCCCAGAGCGGTGGGGGAATATGCTGCCAGAGAGTGAAGAACAGTGTCAATTGGGTGTCAGGCATGTATGGTGTGGTTACATTGGAGGCTTCTCTGCTGGATTGCCATGTATCGGGTATGTGTGTGGCGCATGTGTGCCTGTGCCCCTGCTTCACGTGACACAGCTGTGAAGGCTTAAGCCAGCGGCACTAACCACGCCCTGTGTTTCTCTGCGCCACAGTCCGGCCTACAGCCCCACAAGGTGAGCTGCTGCGGGAGGTGTTGGCAAATGCTGTGCCGCTGCCCAGTGTTCCCCTAGCAGTGTCCTGGCTGTGGTCTGCCCTTGCAGCCCCGATAAAGGGTAGCTAGGACAAGGCAACTGGACCATGCTCCTCTCTTGTGTCATTAGATATGGCTGTACTGACGCTTGCTTGTGTGCCGTGCGTGTGTGCAGCCCGGCGTACTCTCCCACAAGGCAAGCTGGGTCTCAGGGGCCTACTTGCGCTCTCTTGTGTGTTGTGATGTTGCCTCCTGCCTGGAGTAACCCACCTAGGCACCAGCAACCCCTGTTCTGTAACCTCCATGAATGGCTTGTCAACCCTTTACATCTAGCTAACGCTGGTTGCCTCTTGTTGTTCTGCTGCAGCCCCGCCTACTCGTGAGTTCCACCCAGCTCCCCTGCAGAACACGGTCATGGCGGTGCAAAATGGCTTTCAGTGACCAGAGGGGATAGCGGTTGCTTGGTCGGTCATCAGATGCTACTCCGATGCCTTGGCAATGTGATGGCAGGGGCCCGCTGGGGCGTTGGTGTTCTTGCCTGCATGGCCAACCTAGTGGCATCTACCCGTCCCTGCGTCTTGATGTGCTTTGACTTCCGCTTGCAGGCCAACATCGCCTGCGTACTCGCCGCAGAGCCCACAATATAGTGAGTGTGGGTTTGCTACTGGGTTTGGTTGGCTCTGCTGCTTTGCGCTGTGCTTGGAAGGTGTTGAAGCGGCTGCCAACAAGGCAGGCAGGACTGACAATCATCAGCGTGCCTTGCGTCATGTGCTGACTCTGCTGTGCTTACTCCCTGCTGCAGGCCCAACAAGCCCTCAGTACAGGTACGTTGTAACTTCCCAACCCTGCTGTTACTGCCGAGCCTCACTTGTTGTGCTTTCTGCGCTCGTGTTGGCTGGCTGGAGGGCGCTTTGCCTTATGTGTCCGGCTCGCCCGGCACTTGCTACCAATCTTGACCCGTCTGACAAGCTAGTATCTTCCAACAGCAGCATGTACCTTGCCAATGGGTTGTGCTACTGGCTGTGCCTGCGATTGCAGCCCTACGCAGCCTACGGGGGTGAGTCCCCAGGGGGCCCCTGGCTACTCCCCATCAGGCCCTGAGTACTCGCCGTCCGGCCCAGAGTACAGGTCAGTGGCCACAGCTGGTTGATAGGAGGGAGTACCAGTGTCAGAGCAGGGCGGTCAAGGAATAGCAAGCGTTAATGGGATCCAGCTGGTTGTGGGTTGGCTGCCTGAAACTGTGGGATGTTGGGATGCTGCAGCCAGTGGCTGGTGCTGGTGTCTCCCAATGGCGCGCCAAGCCTTGAATAATCGGCTGTGGTGCTGGTGCTGCAGCCCAACAAACCCTACCACCTCGCAAGACGGCCCGCAATGAAGGCGCCTACGTTCTGGGACGGCCAGCAGCGGGATTGCGAGTGTGAGCAGGGTCTAGGCTTTGTTTCCAGCGATTTGCAGTGTGGCAGGAGTACGTGGCCTGTATTGTCAGCGGCGAGGTATGCACTAGGGGTTTGCCAGAGTGTCTCTGCCAGAAGGTCTGGCGATGAGCTAAGCCCACATTGTTCATGCTGCCAGCAGGTGTGGTGGTATGGTTCACCGGTCAACTTCTTCTTTCTGGCTTGTTCTTCTCTTGTCGTTCTGTAGGTTGGGAGGCCACAGAGGGTTCTGGGCGTTGTGGTTAGAGTTTAGGCAGGGTGTGGTAGTTGCAAATCAGCGAAAGTTGGTCCGCCCTTTTTCTTCATTGCGCAGTGCGGTCACGAGGATATGACTCAACTGGCCTGCTATTCCTCATGCCTGGTGTGTGTCATGCCCATGCAACGCTGTAAGATGGTGCACATGCAGAAGGTGTAGCAGGCTTCTTAGGATAGGTTTGAAGTAGGTGACAAAGAGCGTGCGGTGTAGGGTGCTGTCCGTGCTTTACCTTGCATGCATCCCTTGTGCCAGACAATCAACTGAACTTCTGGTGACACTAGTCGGCTTCTATGGGTAGGTTGTTAGCTGCTCACTTGTAGTTTGATAGTGTGCTCTATTACCTGCAATCTGCCAACAGAGTCATGAGCTCATAAGTTTGGCAGGGGGGCCTGCCATGCCTCTGGCAACACAGTCGCTTGTGTCAAGTGTCAACCTGCCTATCAAGATGGCTCGGAAGTCCAGGCAAGCCCCCTAAACGTATCAGCATCCGGCATTCTCAGTTCAGTTGCCTATCCTCTGTTCTCACGGTCTGCCACCATGCACAAAGACGGGTACAAGGCTTGGGGTGCAGATGTCAGTCGGGCTGTCGGTCAAGACATAGGTCCTAGTGTAGAGTGTCCGCTACTGGGTCTCGCTGTCAAGGGACCCAGCGGGCTGCAGGTGCTGAGTTACTTGACGAGTTTGCGGGCCTCCTCCAGTAGCCGCAACAGCTGGCTGGCGCTCATCGAATCTATTAGCGGGTCCAGCTCTGCTAGCAGGGTTTCCTTGGTGGGCTTCAGGGGACTGGTGCCTGCAGGCCACAAAAATTTAGACTAAACAGAGACTGTGCACATAGAAGGTCTTAGCTGGCAAGGCCAGCGCACACATGCATCTGCCAAGGTCGGGGGCGTAGCGTATGGATTTGCTCGATGCCAGCTGCAGCACATCGCTCTGTTCATGCCAAGCATGTTGGTGAGCCGAGGCGAAGGCAGAACTTATATTTCTTAACTACGCATACATAGCCCTGTTTCCCATCTATATTGTTGGGGCACTGATGGGCCAGCCTGGTACCTCACCTGCTACTGCCTTCTCCCGTTTCTGTGGGCTGCTGGCTGGTCTCTCAGCCTCTGCCTGCCGCTTCTTGCCTGCAGCCTTGCTGGACTCGGGCTTGTCGACGTCTGTCTTTTTGGCTGGCGTCTTGCCTGCCTTCTTTGCCTCGGCTGTGGCTTTGGAGCCCTCACTCACTACCCAGCAGCGGACGTCCTTAGCCTCAAAGAAATATTTGCTCGGGTCGCCCGGAAACTTGACGTACAGTAGCTCTGGGGTTTTGGATTTGATGCTCACAACCGTGCCTACAAAAATCACGAAGGGCAGTCTTGGCTTGCGCACGTAGTGCCGGTCACAGAGCTTGCTGGGCCCATATGCTAATCAGACAAGTATGCGACCTGGCCGAGGAGAGTGAGAGCAACGCCACACAAAGCTACAGAGTATGTTTGTGTGCCAAAGCCAGCCGAAGAGAGGTTTAAGATGACAAGCACTGCACCCCCCCATGACGCCGCAGTCGAGTCCAGCCGGCAGGAGCACCATAGACCTCACCTTCCCAACCGCTTTTGCCCTTTGGTGGCGGATAGTCCGGCCTGCAGAGGTCTTTCAAGACAGGTGACCACAGCATGTTGAGCAAATCTTCAACACAGAACACGCCTAGCCTCACTACCAACCCACCATAGGCTAGCCGGTGCCAAGATGGACTTTCCAACCAGGTCCGATATGCCGTTCGACATCTTGCTCTCAACCCTCCCTCCGAGGACCACGGCAAGACTTCAAGGTTGCGTGCAACGTTCGGGTTGGACAGGTTCGTGACCCAGTATCGCAAGCAGTAGCGAGACGCCGTCAGCAGTTTGACATTGGCTTTTCGAACGGGACGTCCAAGGATCTCAAAGCCTACTGGGCGGGACTGGCATAGCAGGGCAACGCACAGGCAACCAAAAAACGTTTTGGAGGTCGCTTGTCGACATGTGCGATTGCTGGGACCGCTTACATTGCTTGCTAAGAAGTTGTTGCTGAACTGTGTTACAGTCACCCAGTGCATGTGGCCCGGTTTGGGGCCTTTTACCTACGAACTGATCAACGGCCATGCTGGTGCCAATAGTAGCTCCTGGCTCCCCAGCTGGTGTGCAGCAGTGGGCCATGGTTGAGCTGCAGGGAGAGGTGGAGAGGAAGGACGGCGGCACCTTAGAGCAGGCCTTTGACGTGGGCACCCTCTCCGTTAGCAACAGCGTAAGTATTGTCAGTACGACTGACTGCTATTGGTATCGTACTTGTATCGTACAAGTTCAGCTAATCATTTGTACAGCCAAGCTGTAGCGGCACTAGGACCCTGGGTGCAGGGAGGCAGCGTGCTACTGAGCATAGGATATCACCAGCTGGAAGGGAAGAAGCTGCCACTGAAAAAGCCACTGGCAGTGCTTGAACGCGAGCCTGCGGCCACCCAAGGGCTCACTTATAAGGTGTGGAATTGCAGAACAAGCAAACCAGGTGTTCTGGCTGGGGAACATTTTGAGCAGTGTCTAGTGGCTCCAGAACAGAAACTAGTTTTACTGCAGTCCTCGATGCACCTGTGCAATGAGCTCCGCACGACTTGCTGCATGGCGATAACATGCAGCATCCCCGCTTAACTTGGGACACTGTCGATTGACTGGTGGTCTGGACCCGTGTATAGGTACTTGGAGTCGTACGAGACAAGTACATGTTCAAAGCCCGCCCACGAGCCCTTATAACCAAGCCAGAGGGGAAGAAGGGCACAACCTGAGGGCGAAGCGGGGCTTCCTTTTAGCAGTGGGGCTTCCATCTAGCAGAGTCAATATTATATAGGGGACTGCTTCTGGCGGTGGCGACTCTGACTGCGGTATCCATCCATCACAGCAGGCGATGTTACTTAGACACCCTCCCTTGTTGTCCCCCGGCGGTTGCCGCAGCTGCTTGCTTCATGGTCTGCTTCATGGTGGGTCGGTTGCGCAGCTGCTTGATCTGGCTGGCTTGCAGGCTTTGCATAAACTCAGTGAGTGTGAGGGTCTTGCCGCTGTTGATGTCCGCTGTGCCAAACACCGCCTCTAGCTGGGCATCCAGCTCGTTCTGTACACAGCCAGCATTAAGCCTTTGGCAAGTTGTGACACGGTTTAGGGTGCTTGTACCATGCATATGCATGCTTCATTTTCACCGTGCTACCTACTTTGTATCTTTCCCTCGCTGCACATATTGACCTTGGTCTGGACACTTTGTTCGTCCTTGCTTACCCTGCCGAAACGGAGGTATGTCAGTTTCATGGCCTCCTCCAATGTCACCTTGCCGCTGTTCCCTAGATCGTGGATCACAAATTGCACCACGTTGAACAGCTGCCGTGGCTCCGTGCCTGCACGTGGAGCGATGATGGGCTGTCTTGTGTATAGACTTAACAAGCTGGCCTTCAAGCGTACACGAGGCCCTTGCCTTGCCCAACTCCCCCTTTCCGACAAGAGACACTGGCATCTGTTATCCACATATCCTGACATAGTGGACGCAGCAGTGCAAGTCCCTATGCCTGGGCGCACCTGTTTTGTCGTCCCTGCAGCGCTCGTGCATACACTGGAACTCCTCCCAGTTGACCTTTTGGTCGCAGTCCTCGTCTACTTCCCAGATCATATCATCAATTTCGGCCTGCAAGCCACAAGGCAACTTCAGTGCCGGACTCAGGAGTTGTGCCTGGTTCAGTATCCGCTCGCATACAGCCGGACCTTCTTCATCTTGTGTCCGGTGGTTGTAAAGTACGCTGCCAGCTCCTCAGCATCTATCTTGCCATCCTTGTTCTTGTCAAGGAAATCGAAGGCCCGCTTTAGCTCGGCGGTCTCGTTTTTCCTGGCAAACCGCTCCTGCAGCAGCCACGCAGGCCAGTCAGCAGAAAATAGAATCAGGCTTTAGGAGCATCCAATATTCGACACAGAAGCTTGGTGATGCGCTCACCCGAGATATTTCGGAGGCCATCAGCGAGAAGCCAAGCCACTTGCGGCGGGTGGGGAGGCCAGTCGCTGAGGACTAGTACAGTTGAGGGGTTGAAATAGAGAGGAGGACGAGGTTTTTTCTTGCCAGCCAAGGTTACTAAGGTGAGTCAGGGGGCGCCGGCGCCGGGGAGTCTGAGGGTTGGCAGGCTATCTGGGCTTTTGGTGGCAGGCGATGTGGATCAGAAAGGAGGTAAGGGTACACTGGGGCTGTATGCCATTATGCTCTGTGTCTTGCCTAAGATCTGATCTAGTAGTTTCGCCTGGTCGTTCAACAGAAAACATACTTCCTCCAGCCCCTTGACACCTACTCCAGGCCAGCATCCAGGCGGCCCACGCCAGTGGTAACATTGAAGGGGAGCTCAGTCAAAGACATCCATCCCCCTTTGGGGACAAGGAGTTGGTTACAAAAACTTATGAAATGAGTGCACTGGACTGGGATCATAGAGGAAAACCAAGGGTACAGATAGTCATATACCAGCAAACCTATCTCGTCAGCCTTTAAGGAATGTTTTACAGAGCTGCTGGAGCTGGGCGCTGTACTCTGCTGGCCGCAGCTGCTTAAAAGAGGCATCCCGCAGTTCCAAGTCCTCCACAGCTATATCCTCCCTGTGCCGCTCTGTCAACATGACCACCACCTCCTCATCGAACTCTGGGTGGCCTTGCAAGCACAGTACGTTGCTGCCGATGCAAAAGGCTTCGATTGGGCACCTCTCTGACGAGGCCAGTATGGTTGCCCCTTTGGGAACCTCCAGCACCTGCAGGGAAATTGCAGGTCAGAAAAGCGGCCATGGCATTGAGAGGGAAGTGCTGCCTGCATGCATGGCAGCGACATGGACGTGAGAAATGGTCTTCTATAATAACCGAGGTAGGATACTGTCTGTGTGTCCTCTACAAGTATAAGCCAAGGGTTATAGCCCGCACCAACCAAGTTGGCCAGCTATAACCATGAGAATTTTACTTGATGCGTCGCAAGGCACAACCGCCATAGGCAAGTCATATCCCCGACGCCGCTGCACTTGCTTGCACAGAAGCGAGCTGCATGAAGGCAGGCTGCCAATTCATTGTACTGCACCTGGTCCTGGTGGACCTCATTGATGACCAGCCTGTCAGGCAATAGCTCCGCCCAGCTGGCTCCCACGGATGCTCTGGCAGCGGGATGAACGGTCACCTCTCGAGCTCCACACTCAAAGAATCCCGCTCGGCCGACCTTGGCATCGTAAGCTGTGCCGACCACCTGGTGACCAAAGCAAACGCCCTGCACAGAAGCTTTGCACTCCTCATCCTCAGCCAAAGCTGAGGACGCCTGCTTTTGGGGCAGGAGGTACTGCATTTACGCTTACCGCTAGGTACTTCTGAGAGCCAGAAGGTTTACACAACGCAGACTAGTGCTCTTGGGCTCACTGGTCTCACCAGAAGCCGCGTCTGACTGTCAGCAACCCTCCGCACAAGGCCTCGCAGCTTCACAAGCCAGTCCTCTTGCCCAAATGCATCCCCCCTGCAGGCCAGCATGGAAGCCGACTGTGGCAGAAAACACTGCTGAACCCTTGCTTTCTATAATATAAGCAGCTTGATGGCGCAGCAGGAGCTGACTCACTCACACGGAGCCGGTAATGACAAATCCATCGAAGGTCTGGAGCTCTTCTTCAGTGGGGAAGTCACCATCGTACACAAAGAACAGTTTCCACTCTTCACCCTCGTCGCGCAGGAGCCTAAGGAACATGTCTTGGAACTTGCCTTTCCTGCAAATAAGGCGAGAAGAAGGCGAGTATGGGGTGCCTGCCCCAGGGGAACCTTAGGTCGTCCAGCCTCAAGTTGCTTACACTTGTTCCTAGCACACCCTAGGGCACCCCATGAGCTCAGCAGCCAGCCATGGAGGAGGGGTGCTCCAACCGAGGGTGTGCACGCTAGCCAACGAGTCTCTTACTTCTGAACCAACTGGTCTGGGTTGTCGGACAGATCCCCAGCTACAAGGATGCCAAAGCATCCCATGGACCCCTTCTGCCTAGATGCTCGACAGATGTGTGTTCACGCCCAGATCGCGAGAATTTGGTCAACCTGCACCAAACTGCGTGCCTATATAAAACGCAGTGGAAGCTCGCCCCCTCTACCTTGCAATGGCCACCCTTGCATCATTACACGCCCGATCACACAACACAGCACATCGCAGCATGGTGATGTATGATAGCCCCATGAGCAGCTCCAGTAACCTCCCTAGTTTAATTTCCTCTTATGGTATGACAATCTCCTCCCCTACCAGCTCCTCCTAAAGGATGAAAAAAAGCAAGGGCGACCTAAGTTGGCGAAGATTGCTGCCAGGAAGAAACGAGGCAGTTCAGGTGTCACTTTAAATCCAAGCTGGGAGGCCAACCTCAGGTTGCCTCCGCACCCCAATGGCATTTGGATGAGGCATTAGTAGCAGTCACGATCATCGCAACTGAAGCAGCGCCAAGCAGGTCAGCATGTTTCAATAGAAGCCCATGGAGCTGTAGCCTCCATCCACGGTAATAGTTGACCCAGCTATGTAGCTGGCCGCCGGGCTGCACAGGAAGGTCACCACTCGAGCCACCTCGCTAGGCTGCGCCACCCGGCCCATGGGTGTCCTAGCCAGCACGCCTGCCTCATACTCCTCGTTTTGCAATACCTGCTCCGCAAGTGGTGTTGCTGTGTACCTGTAGCACGAATATTTATTTATGTTTCACTGTACATCTACTACTCAAACAAGGCAAGCATGCTGGCAGCCTACTAGTGCAAGTGGAAAACTGTGGGTACTTAACAACTTAAGTTGGCTGAACACCTATAGGGGATTGGTGGGACATGATTACTTACCAGGGTGCGAGCGCCACTGCCCGCACCCCCTCTTTTGCCCATTCGCATGTAAAGTTCTTGACTACTTGGTTCATGGATGCCTGCGTGTGCGGGCAGGCATGCAAAGCTTGCTGAGCAAAGATAGACAGAAGATAACCGACTTCACTTTGGCCATTTCCACCAGCCTCTGCCGGTAACAGACAATCTTGTCAGCATTGCCTCGGAGGTTTCATACAAGAATCGTACTCGTCACAGTGTGTTCATGCGAGCCCACCCGTTTGGCTTGTTTTGTTCCTCTGTGCTGTGGACTGTGCAAAGTATTTGTAAGTGGACGCAGCCACAGCAGCTCTCCCACCTTAGTCATTGCATACAGGGTGCCGCTTCTCATGGCTGTGGGCCCGCCAGCCACACTAGAGTTCATGATGATGAGCCCTGCGCCGCTGGCCTTGAGAAGGGGGTAGGCCAATTGAGAGAGGTTGTAGGCTGACTCTACGTTTACAGTCATCATGGTGTGGAAATCATCATGCGTGAGCTCAAGGGTCGGCTTCCTGATGTTGAAGCCAACGTTGTTAAATAGCACATCTGCAGCGGTACAAAAGATGCCTGATAGCTGCCTGCAATGAATGCCGACAACTTGCGCTGTGGACGCAACAGGACCAGCATACCCTGCCTGGTGTGGCAGAGGCTGTACACCCAGCGTACTGCTAGGCGTACCAGCGGCAAGTGTGGAAAGGATTTGATTGCGAAGCCCAAATGACACTCTCTGGGACGCCTGCCCGATGCATTGGCAGTGCAAACAACAGGCATGACCTGGTGTGGCGTAGCAAGAGGACCGAGCATGGATACGTGTCTTTGCCCAGCCGCTGATCAGCAGGGCTTCACCCATGAAGAAAGCTGCACCTAGCCTAAGAAGCAGTAGAGTAATGGTAATCAGTTAGCATCATTCCCACTTAGCTTTCAGAGGCCCCGTGCCTCCTGGCACGTACCCAGCTTGCCCTCGAAGAGCTCTGCTGCCTTTTCTATCAACTTCTTGCGGTCCTCAGGCAGCGACACGTCGGTCACGATGCCATCCACCCGCCATCCGGCCTGTCGGGACTGATCTAACAACTGCTCCAAATCGCTGGCTTTGCGAGCGCAGGTCAGCACTCTGCATAGTACTAAACAGTTCACTTGAGATTGCTTAGGAAATTCAGCCAGGCGGCACAAACCGTTCTGTACATCTGCCTGCACTTGGTGCAGGTGTCCAGACAACACACATTTATGGGAGGGACTGGACTTTATTCTGGCAGTCCCAGGTTGTCCAAAGGGTATGGATACCTGGCCCCCAGCGCTCCAAGCTCCTCAACCACCGCCCTACCGATCCCTGCTAGCATAGGGTGGGTGGAGTGTCAATACAACAAACCTTGCCAGAGGGAAAAACTAAATACAGGTGAACGTACCTTGCGTGCCTCCCGTCACAAGTACCGTTTTATTGTATGGTGAGTAGTGCTGCAGCAGCCTATCCTTCACGCTGCCTAAGTCGGCCATGGCTATGATAGCCACCCTATACAATAGTGTCGAGTTCGATCTGTTGTGTCAAGGAATGAACACAACGAACACAGCTTCAAGTCATTAAGGACGCAGGGAGACAAGACCCAACTCTACCCGCCGCCACGTGGATCACATGTGGCATCCACTCTGCAGTGCTTGAACTTGTCGCTCGTTCTGTTTCCCCAGCTACTGCTATTTTGTTGCTGCCTTTCCAGATGGGTTCGAGGAAGTGAGTTCCGCAGCTCTAACAGGAGGTGCCCTGTGCAACCTCCCTGCACGCTCACGTCCCAAAAGCGATCAGTGATGGAAGGACGGCGAGCTGAGGCACCCAGGTGCTCTTGACGATAGGCTTGTATCGACATGTGCAAAATACCCAACTTGCACCGGGTCGCTAAGTGCACGCTACTTTCTGGGGGGGCCCACCCTGTCACTGTTACGGGGAGCAGCGCGTGTAGGCTGACTACTACACGTTCACAGCAAAGCGACCCAAACTTGTCTCTGCCCTTGTGAACCCCATGCAGCACTCGGCAGGAGGAGATGGCCATTGCGTTACAGGTGGCCCACGAGGTGAACGGCCATCTGAATAAGGAGGTGGAGCAACTTACCCAACAGGTTGAAGCGCTACGGCTGGAGAAGGATGCCTGCCTGGCGCATATCAAGTTCCTAGCCCGGAAGCTGGCCGATGAGCGGAGGAAGGCTGCAGCTGCGGTGCGCTGAGCAGTAGTCGCTGCTGACTGGGTCCCGCTTGTGTGTGATATCAGATGTAGCGACAAGCAGGCACGCTGCGGCCTTTTGGATCCTGTGCACTTTACGTCATGTGGTGGGGCACTGACCGCTCACTTCTCCAATTGCGACAAATTACACAGCTTAGATTTGGCAGCCACTGTTGCACAATGGGCTTCAAGTGGCATATAGACAGAAGTCCTGTTAACTCTGTGTGGGCTGCAGGGCAGTGCAGGCACCGCTGCAGAGGACCCCGAGGTGTTGTCAGAAGATTGCTTTCAAGCAGTGCCAGCCAAACCCTCAGGTGCTTTAGGAATCCTGTAATATGCGAAGGTGGCTGCAGCACCACTTGCGGCTCTTGTTTCAAACAAGATCAATCAAACTAAGAAAGACTGGTCCAAGCTACGGTAGGTTCACCTGCCCTTTCAAGGCAGTGTGTGGCTCGTTTACACTTCCAGTGGCTGACTGTGTTGCAGCTGTGCATGGCGTTGATGACGACTGGTTGGACGACCCAGAGTGGCAGCGGGTGAAGGACATGGGGCTGCAGCGTGGCTGGCTCATCGACCCACAAGAGGTGAGGGCACCAGCGGCCAAAAGCAAGACGTGCGGCACACTGGTGTCCATGTTCACGGGCACAGGATGTCTTGGCTGCATGTTGCCCCCCTCCCCCTATCGACGCACCTCCTTCCACGGGTCTTTCGCCTGCACCAATCTCTGTAGAACAGGCAACTTGACGGGCTGCCATGAGGAGCTGCAGCCTGACCCTCTATCCTGGCAGGCGCTAGTCCATCTGATGTGCCTGCCATCCCCCACAGATAGTGTTGGGCGAGGTACTGGGGCAGGGCGCCTTTGGCACCACCTACCACGCCACCTGGCGAGGCGGCGTTGCGGCCGTCAAGTGCATCCGGGTGGGCAGCCGCAGCGAGGCAACCAGCTTCCTGCGGGAGGTGGAGGCACTCTCACTGGTGCGCCACGCTAACGTCATGCCTATGTACGGTGAGTACAGATGCCCCAAGTTCGGCAGGTGTCATGTATTTGTGATTGGTGAGCGTGTTCCTGACTGAGCTGGCGCGACCTGCTTTTTTGTGTGGGTCTGGCCAGCATAAGAGTGAACCAGGTGCCTACTTAAAGCTGACAGCCATCGCTGCCGAGTCATGACCACCAGCCCGCCCGCCTGCCCGCAGGTGCATGCATCGACCCTCCCAGCCAGTGCTGGCTAGTGTGCGAGCTACTCACTGGCGGCACGTTGGCCACCTGGCTCTACGGGCCCCCCGGCTCCCGTCGCATGCCAGACCGTAGCCTCACAGACAGGCTAGGCATGGCTCTGGATGTGGCGCGTGGCATGCAGGTGAGGCCTTGCTGGGGTGCTCAGCGCTGAGACGGCGCCACAGCCTGCCGCGAGCATCTGTGCTACCAACCCTCCCATCCAGAGCATAGGCTTGGTGAAGTTATCGGCACTTTGTCTTCACTGGAAATCATGACCATAACCTGTCCAACTGCCCCTCAGGAGCGCATGTCCAACTGCAACCCAGGTTCCTTGGGCTGCCTTCGACACTTTGCTGCTTTACCATTGCTGCCTCCTGTGATGTGAGAGCAGGCGCTGGAACAGAGCACGCCACCTATCCTACACCGCGACCTTAAGCCGTCAAACGTGTTCATAGACGCGGCGGGCCACGGCCGGGTGGCTGACATGGGCTTGGCGCGGGTCCTCACCCCGGCAGCTATGGTGTCACTGACAGGCGAGACGGGCACGTGAGTCCATGTTAAGGATCTGCTATGTAGCGTCGCTCAGGCAGCTACAGAATAGCTCGACTCGCCTGCTTGCTTGCCTGCTTGCTTGCTTGCTTGCGGTGTGACCTGGGGGCAAGCCTAGGTTGACAGGCAACAGTCCCATGTACAATTTGCAAGGGCACACCCCCATGTGCAACTTCAAATGCACACTCCCATTTGAGGGGGGAGCAACAAAGATGCCAGTGTGGCTGGCTGGACAGTGACCCACAGGCCTAGGCTAGATTAGAGGCAAGCCTGTGCACTAGTTTGGCCTTCCCACAACTGCTTAACGTTTATCCTTGCTCTTCTGCTGCAGGTATGTGTATATGAGTCCAGAATGTATACGGTGAGTAGAATGAAGCTGAGTATGTGCATCACAGCGTCCTGCCATGCAATCCTGAGTGTTCAACCTCGCTTCAACAGCGGTGCCAGAGTCCACCAATTAACACCAGTAAGCAGCATTGGAAAGCTCCCCTTCAAAGTGGTCCCAAGAAGGAGGCCTGCAGCGTTTGAGCACTTTGAACACTGTTCACATGCAGGCATGAGGTGTACGACTCTCGCAGCGATGTGTGGTCCTGGGGAGTGATGGCGGTGGAGCTTCTCACGCAGCAGAAGCCCTATGCCAGCCTGTATGCCACCCCAGTTCAAATAGCCATCCAGGTTGGTTGGTGGGCTTGCACGACATCGCGCTGGCAGTGGCATGGTGGTACTTCTGCTCTAACTGGCTTGGAAAGCACATGATCACATTGTGCGGCAGATGTACAACTCCTTGGAAGAGGCAAAGAAGACGACGCCCACGTTGACAAGCTTCTACCAGCTCGACCTGGCAAGACGTCCTTTTTAATGTGGAGCCTAGCCTTGCACGTTCTTGAGATGGTCGTGTGTGACCTGCAGGTTGGCGACGGGCAGTTACACCCAGTCCTCCCAGCCAACTGTCACCCCTCCCTGGCCGACCTCCTCTCAGGCTGCTTCGACCCAGACCCCCTTGGCCGCCCCAGCTTTGGCCTCATTGTGGCGCAGCTCACCTGGATTTTGGAGGACATGGGCAAGCAGGCTGTAGAGAAGCAGATGGACAATGCCTGGGGCCGCTGGTGGGGCAAGGCGACAGCCACGGCAGCGGCAGCAGCGGCAGCTGCGCCGCCCATCCTCAAGCGGCCACCAAGCAAGACTGGTTCGGGGCTTCTTGGGCCTTTGGCGAGCTAGCTATCTGAGCCCAAGGACTGGTGAGCTGCCCTTCTCGGGTGGCAGTTGGCTTTCCTTAAGAGTGTGTCGTGTATCTTTCAAGGGTGGCAGAGTGCGCTGTCTCTCACCTGGTCCGACAGAGTTGCATGCAAGGTTCATCTGGTTGTCGCAGGAGCCTGAGCAGGGGAGATCAAATGTACAAGGTGAGGCGAGCAAGAATTGGTGATAGCTACAAGTATGTTCTGGGCTTTGTTGTTCGTACTGTGCTGGTCCTTTTGTGTCTGTCAAATCGTGTTGATGCTAGGATTGGAAGGCTGCCAGCCAAGGTGTGTACAGCTCACAGTTGCACAAGCAGGATGCAGCTGGGAACCCAAGCTTGGTAGTCTGGACAGTAGTAGTCTTAACGAGATGCAAGGCGATTCGTATGTAGGGTCAACTTCCAAGCATACTGTACGTCGTTGTGCCTGGCCTCAAATAGTTGGGCAGTATGTATTTATAATTACCCAGCAGCTTGCACCTGCAAAATTGATGACAGCAGCGATGAGGCCACGAGACATTCAATTCAGGAGTTTGAGTAAGAGACACCAAAAGGGCAAGCAATGCCAGAGACCAGGCCGCCGTAAATGGCTGCAAACACTTTCCCTAGTGGCATCCTGAAGGCACATGCTAGGGATGTATGCTCTGGAATCGTGCCTGAGTTTCAATCTAATCTCAACAGCCTGCCTAGTAGCACCTGCCTACACCTACGTAGGCCCTGCTGACCACTCACCCCATCTCATACCTACCCCAGGAACTAGTGAGCCTTACACCAGTTAGGGCTTCTCAACAGACATCCAGCCCGCCCCGTGGTGAATCTCTGCTAGTCACAAAGTGTCCAGGGAAACCGCAAACAAGGCATCAGAGCTAGATGCTAGACCCTGAGTCTGTCTGGCCACGCTCCCAGGGCCATCAGGTACCCGAGGCAGGCCCTGCCTGCCTGTCAGCCTCCTCATCTTCTCGCTGCTCCTGCTGCTGCAGCGCTGCCAGCTCCCTCGGGATGTGCCGCTCCCAGTGCTTGTGGTTGAGCTTCCTGAGGCTGGGCAGGCCTGCAATCTTCTGGAGGTAGATGGAGAGGTGAAGCAGCTCCCGATCTGTGTGCCGCGTGCGGTGTGAGCGCTTGAAGGGGCGGATGACCAGTCCGTTCTGCACAGGCACTGGCAGCCAGGATGCTTACAGCAGAACAGCCGGGGAGGCAATGTCCTCTCTGCGGGGCATATGGAAGAGCGTACGGTTTTTGAGAGGAAGTCGTGAGGCAGGACTCATGTACATGGCTATGCTTGGAATTTTTGCTGCCACGCAATGACCAGCATGCCATGGTTAGGCGGGGCCCAAGCACGGACGCTCAGCCTACCTGCTTGTTCAGGATGTAGTTTCTCCGCAGATCGTCAAACATTATTGTGTTGTCCTCAGTATAGTTGTCAGGGAACTTGGCCCAGATGAACTGCAAAGGCTTACAATCAAATAAGCCTGCACATGCGGCGAGGAACCTGGCACTGGTGTTAGATGCTCACAATGGAGGACAGGGTCGCTGATGTAGCCCTTCCTTCCTAGCAACCACAGCACAGCTAGCACAGCTGATGCTAGGCAACGCCAATTGTTTGGAAAGGTCCACATCTGAAGAGATGCTGCCGGTATGCAGAGCCGTACGCTTCACCACAAATGAGAGTGGACTATTCAATGCGAGCGAATCTTGTGAAACTTCTATCCATTGTGGAATGAACCTCACACATAATGCTGCTGCAGGGCCACTGAGTGCCCGTGTCGCTCACCGTACTTGTCTGTGAACACCGTCACCATAGCCATGTGGTCCAAGAAGCATGTGATCTTGTAGTTTGGGTTTGTAGAGACTCCCAGCTCGCGCATCTTTACCTCCACCCACTTCATGCCGGTGGCACTCCATATGATTATATCATAGTCCGCATAGGCTACACCCAATACCAGGCACATCTTCAGTTAATGCGTGGAGTGGGGAGAAGTACCCCGATATATGCAGACGTAGGGACCTGCCCAGAGCATAAACAGCCAGTCCAGTGGTTTGCTGCCTGCCTGCCTGCTGAGTGGATGTACGCAAAGGCAACCCCAACCGACCCTACGGTGGCCCAGTTCTCACCTACCTGCTGCAAGGAACTCGTGTAGAAAGGGTCGCGCCAACAGGTCAGCCTTCTCAGCTGCACTGCCCAGGTCAAACAGCTGCACAAATGCAGCCATGGAAAGACGTGTAGCACACAACATGCAACATGATACGCAGCATGCCGAGCGGTAGCCAGGGCTGTGCACACCGCAGCATTGTGCAGCCCTTCACACCCTCGATAACTTTGCCGGGCGCTCCAGCATGCTGCCGGCTGGACATTCTTTGACCCAGCGAGCGTGCTGCCAACACCACTTACTGTATAGTCGATATCCAGAACCAAACACTTCTTGCCAGGGCGAGGCGGGTTGAGGACCTTGACTTGCACTGAGGCAATGCGCCGCTGCAGCTTCTCCTGTACCGCTGGCTGGTCCCTGGGTGAAGAGGCGGAGAAGAGCATATTGTGGGTATGCCGGCCCATGAGGTACCAAGTTCAGTCCAGATCGGCCTAGGGCGCGCAGAAGGTGGCACGCTCCCCTCAAGGAGTTTTGGTGAGACCAGGCAGAAGGCCCAGAACGGCAAAGTGAGCCTGCCAAAACCCTCCCTCAAAATACAAAAGTCATAGCACCTCAGCATCCCAGCTGCCTGCACGCCACGGCCGTCCGGGCAAACCCCTCCCAGATGTACAGCTGTGGCTCACTTGACATCTACTTCTGTGAAGCCTTCATCCGCGATGTCAAAGTCGTCCTGCACATGTGGGGCGACCTCTGCCTGTTTCTGCATCTTCTCTATTTCCACATCAGCAGACCTGCAGCAGGGAGGCAATTTCAGGCCTGGGCAGCACATGCAGCAGTCACCAGGGTGCAAGGAAGCAGCAGAGCGTTCCCAACTTCCGGCAGGAGCACGGACAAGGCTGGGGCTTCACAACGGGGCAGACATGAGCCTACAATAGGTGGCAGCAGGCTGAAGCCCTGCAGGTCAACAATCAACGTACCCAAGCAGCGTCAGCTTTTGGTTGGCCTTCAGCTGCAGGTCCTGTACAAGGGTGTCATCGGTGGCCGGCTTGCCTGCCTTGGTCTTTAGCCCAAGAAGCTGTAGGCAGTCACAGTGACCCGTCTAGGTTCACGGCAGAGGGGTCACTGACAAGGTGGGCACCGGCTTCCTCTTGAACCTCCCGCAGACTGACCCACCTTTTGGCGCTTGACAGACACTGCCGTCATGTCCTGTGACCATCACAGCATGTTGTCAGGGCACGCTCCAGCGTGGAACTCAAGACTGGATGTACGTGCTACTGACCTGTAGCTTCCTCTTGACGGTCTCCACTGTTTCATTTGGCTCAGTGTCCACTGTAAGGTCCTTGCCAGCCCATTTGACGGCTAGCTGCACTACTGAATCATGTGCACTCATCCCCTGATCCTTTCGTAGAGACATGATCCCTCCTAGACTTGGAGGAGATGTTCTGTCATGATATTCTGTCTGTTTAGGCTAGCTAGCATGCTGTAGCATCACGCAACTGTGCCTACGTACCCGCCACGATATACCGAACTGCAGTTTGGTACCGGTGGCGGCATTCTTCTCCACCTTCAGCGCTGCCGAATTTTCTCAATGCCACGAGTGCTTTCCCAGCCTTCCTCCCAGTGACCAGTGCGGTTGGCACGCGGTGTTGTCATCGCGTACAGGTTGAAAAGCCACCAACTTAGGTTAGCACTTAGCCAGCACTTATTGGGTCGCTGTCAGGCATTGACATTTGAGGGTGCGCCTCAACCGAACTCTTGTCTTGCAGGTCGACACCAACTTGTCCAGGCCTGGGCAACAGTCCTCCAGTGCATATGTGAACCGCCAGGTCGGGTTATGATAACTGGAAGGGTGGTGTGGCGCCTGGCGCTAGCCCTCCAGCTGCTGATAGCGGCGACGGTGCTGGCACAGACAGGCTCCTTGGACTCTGACACGAGCACACTACTCGCGTTGAAGTCCTCCCTGGGGAACCCGGCGTCACTCTCTAGCTGGAACAGCGGCCAGAACCCTTGCACTGACGCTTGGACGGGCGTCAATTGCACCAACGGGCGCGTGTCCTCCTTGTGAGTTCCTGTGTTTTCCATAGAAAGGGACACTTAAGGTTCTCTTTGCCCGACTTCTAACTAAACTGAAGTTGCTGCATTGGAAGGGCAAGCACATCCAGGGGAGCATAGCATTCCAAGGCGTAGCAAGCCTCGCAAGTCCTGTCAGCAAACACGGGGAAGCAGCCGCTTTTGTCAGGGAGCCGCCATGGATGTCTTGGAAGACTGAGGCCCTGCCTCATCCTGTGCAGGGGTCTGAGCAGTCTGGGCCTGAAAGGCTCGCTCTTTGTGGGCTTGTCTAGCTTGGACGCACTAGCAGCGCTGGACCTGAGCAGCAATGCTCTCACCAGCACCCTGCCCCCGGCATGGAGCTTCGCCAGTCTGCAGAACATGACGCTGGCCAGCAACAAATTAACGGGGTCGCTACCGCCAGCCTGGAGCAGCGGCATGCCGAAACTGCAGCAGCTGCATTTGGAGGGCAACAGTTTACTGGGCACTATGCCTGCATCGTGGGTTAATGGTACTGGCTTTGCGCAGCCCTTCACAGCCACTTTGCAGCCAGGCAATGCTGCCTTGTGTGGCCCAGTCTCCCCAGCTGGTGGGTACACGCTGATGTACGACGATGGCAGCAGTGGCGGTCAGCACACCCTCACGACCACACTGGGCAGCTGTGCACAGGGCACCTGCGGTAAAGCGGCCCTCAATTCGTCAGCGCCCAACCTGTATGACGTATCCTGGGCGAACACGGCCGCCACACTGGACGTGGCAGCCACCAACACCGATATTCAGCTGAGCTCAGTGCCGCTGCCTGGCACGCCAGTAGAGCTGCCATGCTACCCCAGCGGGCCACCGACCTTCTTCGGCAGCAACGTGGCGTACCTTAAGGCGACTTGGCAGTCCACGACTGACGGCACGCAGACCAGCAGCCTGGCAGTGGCAGCGCAGGGGCGCCCAGGCACCACTGACACCTGCAGCACCACCACTGATAGCCCCGGCTGGTGGATGGTCGACCTGCAGCAGAGCACCCCAGTGCAGGCAGTGCTGTTGTATGCCGGGGCCGACATGGCGACGGTGGAAGTGCGGGTTGGGGACACTCGCGACCCCACTGCCAATGCCCTGTGCACCAGCCGCGGCGCCAAGTCGCGGGAGGGGTTCATCTCTGTGTGTGACAGCATTCGCACGGTGCGTGGGGTGACCACTGCGAGCTGGAGCAGGACAGTGTTGCCGTGGCCTGGCGTTGCACAATTGTGAGGAGACAGTGTTATGAAAGATGCCTCACCCACAACTGCAGGCATTTGTGCACGTGGGTGCGGGGCTATGGGTGTAGCACCGCTTGGCAGCTTGCCAATTCAGGACTGTAAGTCTAGGTGGTACTACGTGGAGCAGGACAGCGTTCCTGCCAGGGTAGTTGTTTGACATGCAAGCAGCAGGGGTCGTTCGTTTTTCTTGAGTGGCACCGTGCATACTTTGGTGCCCCCCAGGGATTTATCTAGTGTAACAGTGCATTTGCTGCTATTCAGGGACGCTATGTATCGGTAGTAGCGACGCAAAGCAGGCTCAGTCTGTGCCGGGTGGAGGTGTACTCCTTGGCAACCAATGCAGCGCTCGGCAAGTACACGGCCGCCAGCAGTGGTAGTGCAGCGGCAGTGACAGATGGCAGCGCAGCTGACAACTCGTGCTCTAGCGTAGTATCCCGCCAGGACCTGTCTACATGGATTACTGTGGACTTGGGGTAAGCTCAGCTGCTGCGTGTGTTCTTCATGATACTGGACGAGGTACACAATCGCTGGCCTCACCCACAGCCTGTGCGAAATTTGCGACTGGAGTCGGGAAGGAGGTTGATGTAATGGTTACAGGGGGGGCAGCCTATGCCACACGGATTTACGCATTAGTCTTTGGCTGGGCCTGTCGCTTATACCTACAGAGGTGATGTATGACTCGTGATGTTTTTGCCGCAGGTATTCAGCTTCAGTCTCCACAGTCGTCATTGCTAACGGGGCTTCAACTTTCAATGGCGACCTTACCATAAGGTGCGTCTTAAAACATCTTAAGGCATGCCAAGGGGATG
>BBXU01000415.1:0-56664 GCA_001598975.1 Parachlorella kessleri
GGAGCAGGATTTGTTGTAATGCTGCTGGTAGCCTTTGTCACTAGGCTATATGCCTTACTTGCACTGTCCCACCATGGTTGTCTGCAGGCTAGGGAACACAGAGGTGACCCAGGGCGATGAGAACGCACCCTGCACCCAGAGCTTGACCATGTCATCGGGCTACACCCTACCGGTGCAGTGCTTGGGAACTGGCCGGTACCTTACATTGTGGGTTCAGAGGGCGCAGGCCTCCACCATGTACATCTGCGAGATCTATGTCTATCTGGCAGGTCAGTGGTGGCTGGATTACCCAGCACAGTTGCGCTGGTGACGGCTTTATGGTGATGGCTTGTTTTTCCCATTCTTTGTGATGGAGAGGTGTTCGTCTGCCCACCACTTCCAGGCCCTTGCTTCCTGTTCACTGCCTAGGGGCCTCCATGGCTTGTTCTGCACGCAAAAAGATCTTCCACCGGCCATCAGTCTGGTTCCCGCACGAAGAGGTCCTGTGTCTGACTTCTGTGCAGCTGGGCCCACGTCTTTTGGCACCACCTCACCCTACATCCCGCCGCCCTCGCCGCCGCCCAGCCCCTACTCGCCCAGCCCCAGCGGCCCCATCGACGCCAGCGTCGATGCCAGCACCACCGTGCTGGACACCATATTGCTGCTCACCGGCAGTGGCCTGAACCCGCTGACGCCCCAGACGCAGCAGAAGATTGTGACCGCGATGACCGACGTGTGGACTCCAGCCAATGGCATCACTGACGTCACCTTTGTGCAGTACTCTAGCGGCTCCCAGGCCTCAGTGGCGGTGGAGCTGTATGTGGGCACGCAGCAGGGCCAGGCGCCGGCAGCGGCGCAGTTCATGGTGCAGAGTGCCAACAATGGGGACCTGGCCACGGCGCTTGCCAAGGAAGGTGAGGCTTAGGGCTTCTCCTGCCCACCTCATCCACTGCCGTGCAGCTGCTAGTGCCCTAGGGTACGAGGAACGTTCTGGCTAGAGCCTTGATATCTGTTGCTATGCCTTAGTACATGACAGGGTGTGCATGCCTTTGCGGTAGCCCTGACTGTCAGTGACTTCCACATGAGCATGCTCGGATGAGTAGGCAACACCAGAGCTCTCGACACCGCAGGCGTGTCAGTGTCAACCGCCGCTGTCACATCAATAGCAGCTTACCAGGCCAGCCCATCACCCAGCCCTTCCTCACCCGACAGCAATAATAGCAGCGGTGGTGGCAGCAGCACGCCTATTGGCGCAATTGTGGGCGGTGTGGTGGGCGGCATAGCTGTGGTGGCAGCCATGCTAGCATTCCTCCTCGTGCGGAGGCGGCGGCGGCGGCAGCGGGCTGCAGCTAGTCCCAAGGCCCTGGCTGCGATGGAGCAGGGCAGGCTAGGGGGCCAGTTTGGTGGGAAGGAGAATGGTGTGGGCGTGGACGTGGCTGCAAGGACAGGTAGGCAGCAGGGATGTGCAGAATGCCCAGCACCATCAGACGTGGGCGAGGAGTAAGCTGGTCTGGCTAAAGCTAGGAGGGGGGAAAGACACTTCGCCCGGTACTTGCAGCGCACGACCTTGTGTGCACTGACAATACACCTCCTCTCTGCCTGGCTTGGCGCCATGTAGTATTGGTGCCCTTGCATCACGACCATATAACGGCTGCCCTTGCTGCCTTCCCCATCTGGGAAGGGCAGCATGGCTGATCGTAGGTTTAGATGTCTGGGTGTGTGTGCGGTGCAGTTGGCAGCAAGGTCCTGGTGCCTGACCCGGCCCTGGTGACAGAGGGACCCCCAGAGGATGTGCTCAACTTTCTGACGGCAGATCCCCCAGAGGCCCAGGCAGCGCTATTCGATGCTGCTTCCCAGACTGGCATTGGCAACGGATTGTTGGCAGAGGGGGAGGATTCGCCCACACGCGGGGGCGGCCTCACACCTGCCGCTTCGGAGAGCATCTCTGTGACCAGCCGGCTGCTGAGCCAGAATACGCTGGCGCGCATGGGCAGCAGCGTGAGCGAGCTTTGGCTGGTGGACTGGTCGGAGTTGCAGCTGCAGAAGCAGATTGGGGAGGGGTCGTTCGGCAAGGTGCGTGGTGGTATTTGTTGACACGGAGCAGTCGGCGGAGTGCAATCTGTACACCTAAGGTTTGCCTTGACGGGACAACTGCGGGTCCTCTATTGGGCGTGTGTTCTGGGTCTGACCTTGCCTAACGGCAACTGGGGCAGCAGCTGTCGTGTTGGGGCTAAAAGCTGGATGCATTGTAGGAGGGCACAGGACGGAACACTGCCGCCCTTTCATCTCAATTGCAGGATATTGAATCGATAAGACATTTTTATCTGTATAGCTGAGGCCCTCAAACTACGTGTATGCAGTCGACTTATTGCCAGTGTCCCCCCCTCCTTCATTGGCACATGCTCCCCCCTTTATTGACCCCTACTGCCCTCGCCTGCAGCGTGCCTCTCTGTTGCCGACGCCGGAATCCCTCTGCCCATCTGTCACTTCCACTTCTCTAGGTTTATAAATCTGTGAAATCATGGTGGCTGGTATGGGTACCTGAGGATATATACCTGAGGTTGGATGCAAGTGAGGCACTGGGGGCTCGCCCGAGGTCCTGACGTAGTCATATGTGCTTGTCTGTGTCCCTGCAGGTGCACCTGGCCAAGTGGCGCGAGACGACAGTTGCTGTCAAGGTGCTCTCCAATGCCGGTCTGAGCGATAGCATGGAGGAAGAGTTCCCCGAGCAGGGAGGCGGCTCTGGGCAAGGACACCCACTGTACGAGTCATTGCAGAAGGTGGGGTGCTGGTATCATGACTTTAGGTGTTCGTGGAGAATCAATCTGGCTGTCCCACGTGGGTTGGGAAGCTGGCTGGAGAACAGTCAGGCCATCACCCGGATGCTCACAAGGGACAGTGACTAGTAATTTAGCTTTCTTACCTAAGACATTTCTGGGTGTCAAATCCAACTTAGTTCTGATGCGAAGTATAGTCGCCTGCTCTGAGGGGCTGTTTGACGTATCCGGTGATGGTGCTAGCTCATTGATGGTGGACTTGCACGGTTGATATCCTTTCCCGCCCACAACATGCTACAGGAGGCCGCCATGATGGCCGCCTTACGCCATCCCTCTATTGTGATGTACCTGGGCGTGTGCCTGGACCCGCCCGCGGTGGTGACTGAGTACTGTGCGCGCGGGTCACTCAATGACGTGCTCAAGCGGGCGCGTTCCTCACCCTCGCTGGCTACGCAGCTGGATTGGCCGAGGCGGCTCAACATGGTGGGTGGCATTGGGTTTGCTGGGCGAGTGCTGCTGGGGTATTGCCACTGTGTGCTTGGGCGTAGCTTCTTGTGGGGGTGCTGGTTCTCGCCTTGGCACCTTGTGCGGTGCTGCATAGTTAGCACTCTGGGTGGACTGCAGAGTGTGGGGCAAGTGCGCTCGCGCGTGCGCGCGTGCATGTGTGTGTCAAGCGAAACGGTTGTGAGTTTATAGGACTCCCCCTCACCTCGCTGCAGGCGCTTGATGCTGCCAAGGGCATGCTGTACCTTCACTCGTGCAATCCGCCCATCATCCATCGCGATCTGAAGAGTCCCAACCTGTGAGTGACTGTGCTGCTTAACAGCTGCCTCAGACACGTTAGCAAGCACATTGTGAGAACAGTCAGAGCTGCCATGGTGAGGATTGTTTTGTGCAGACACCTATCAGCAGACTGGATTTTAAGATGTTAAGTGCGTTACAGCATAAAGTTTGAGCATGGCTGTTATTAGCATGGGTAGCAGGTACTGCGAACTGGGAGTGAGAGTTGAGGTGTATGGACAGGACTGGATGCAGAATGCGCACTGAGTCTTGTTAGCTTCTCCTGCAGGCTGGTTGACAAGCACTGGCGGGTTAAGGTTGGCGACTTCAACCTGTCCAGGTGAGTATGGTGGTAGTTGCCATGGCTCTTTTCGTCATCATCAGCCTGCCTGCCTGCTATTCTGGTGCACTCCTGAGGAGGTCTCTTGTCCCTGCATATGAACCCTGCCTGCTGTACAGCCATCTGCTCCGTGACGTGCAGAGACTGGAGACACTGCTGCCGGTTTGTGCAAGCTAGTTGTGCCCCGCCTGCCTGCCACGCCTGCTTACAGGGTGATGGAAGACAGCGTGGTGCTGTCCAGCGTGGCTGCCACCAACCCCCGCTGGCTGGCCCCTGAGATCCTGGCAGGCAAAGGCTACACGTACGCGTCGGATGTGTATGCGTTTGGCATCATCCTCTGGGAGTTTCTGACGTGGCAGGTGCCATGGCATGAGTATGGCCCATGGCAGGTGGTGGCCATGGTGACCGAGTCCAGCAAGCGGCCGGAGGTGGGTGGTGCGACTTACCTGGGGCACAATTGAAACTGAGGCGGATCTTACAGATGTAGCAGAGCCTAAGGCGCAGATTTTCTGTTCAACTGCTGTTCAGATATAGTATTTTCCCAAGCCGTCTCGTCTTGGTGAGAGGCTAGTCCAACTGCGGGGCCAGTTTTTGTTCATGGCACATGAAGCAGCTGTTGTCAGCTGCCTTCTCTCAAGTATTCAAGGTCCTATGGTTTGGTGCTTGCCACCGCGTGTTGCCGCCTCCCTCTCAGTCCGGCCCCCCTGAACCCACTTGCTGTCCCTTGCACAGGTACCAGAGGTGGACGAGCTGCCTACGCCAGCCTTTGCGGGGCTGGTCGACTACCTGCAGCTCATGCAGGAGTGCTGGGCTCAAGACCCCACGCAGCGCCCCTCCTTCACCACTGTCATCTCGCGTCTCCGCAAACTGCTGGCTCTGGAGGCGCAGCGCCAGCGGCAGCACAGCGCTGCAGCGGAGTCTCCCAGCAAGCACAGCACCGCGGACGGCAGCGAGACGCCGCAGATGCGGTCACGGCCGATTGTCAGCATCTATGACCTGTCTGGCGGAGCCGCGGGCGACCTGCCTGCCCCCATGGCCACCGCCGCCAGCCTGGCTACGGGAGCAAGCGGCGACGTGGCGCTGACTGCCAGCCTGGCCCGGTCCGAGGGTGGGCTCACAGGCAGTCTCATGACGCTGGACACAGAGGCAGGCACTCGACGACTGGAGACTATCCGTGGGGGCAGCTCAGACGAGGGTGCAGCCGAGAGATGATGGGTACTGGCCACGGGGCTGCTGCAGCTGTAGAGATGTGCAATAGGGACGTAGGAATGTGCAGAGTGTGAAAGCCAGGGCAGCAATGTGACGCTAGCATGGGACTAAGCAAGCAGAGTGCTGGGAAGATGTGTAAACGCGGCCAAGGGGCTACCCAGCCCCATTGTAGTGCAGGCTGGATAGCAGGAGGCCTTGCTGCGCTGGGATATGGGCGTGTGGTAGTGGTGTGACAGCGGAAGCTGCAGATTGTGTGCGCCTTCTTGGAAGTTTCGGCTATTATTTCCTGGGTAGGTTGCTTCACTTCTGGTAGTTTCCTAGTTGGGATGGAATGCACGTATCAAGGTAGGGCCAAGCTGCGCCGGTTAGCAGAGTTTCCTTACTGCGCTGCTACATATCCTTTGGGGGTGGGTCTGTAGCCTGGCTACCTTGTCCTTCTTGTCCCAGCTAACTTTGCGCTTGTGAAAGGGAAACGAATATCAAATAGCCCACGCAAGGCATGAGGACCGTCTGGATGGTTTATATGCGCCCGGCATTTACAGAACACCTAGGGAGCCATTAAGTAGGCACTGGGTCTGGGTCTCGCAACTCTGCCTGCAACTGCAAGCCACGTTGCAGGGCTAGCAGCTGCGCTGCCTCTTGTTGCCGCTCTTGCAACTGCTGATAAGACAATGGGCAGCCTGCTGTTGGGCCTGCAACAGCCTGCTGCCCCACATTGTGCTCAGAGGAGGCTGGCTGCTGCTGAACGTCATGCGCATGCTGTCTCATGACTTCATCTAGCACAGCATCAGCAGCATGCTTCAAAGGCACAGCAACTGCTGCCGCCAAGGCCCTTTGGTCTTCCTGCGGGCGAGCTGCCACGCCAAGCTTGGCCGAAATGGCCGTCAGGCTGGCGACTGCCCCGCAGGTAGCTCCCCAGGCAAAGCCAGCCCTTGACCCCGCAGCATAGCCTGCACAAAGAGCAAGGGGTGCAGCATTATACCGTACCTGGAGTGGAACCGATACTATGACCTGCCCTAACCCACCATCTACTCTGGGCTGCCTGGTTGCCCCACCTGCGTTGAACCCCTGCTGCACAGCCCCCTCCTTTCCCGCCTCTATCCCTTCCCTGTAGCCAGAATTGAAGAACTCCTCTCGCCTGGCGCCCCACTCCTGTCGCAGCCCTGAATTGACATCGTCATCACTGCCCTCGAAGTCGTTCACGACCGGTTCGCTCTTGCCATCCATTGTTCTATTCAAAGCATAAGTAGCTGGCATACCGGCATTTCTATCTCAGCCAGTTCACGTACAGGATGACGGATGGGCGCAGGCGGAAGGGTTTTTTCTAAGAAACTAAGAAACAGAACACGCAGTAAGGGTGGCTTTCAGTAAGGGTGGCTGGTTCTGCGAACAGATTTGATGGCGGTCTGTAGTGACAGGGGCCAATGCAGCTATGCTCTAGGTTTGCCTGACTCAGAGTTCTGATCCTCCAACTCGGAGTTCTGATCCAGTATGCTCTCCTTCAGTTAGCACGTGCACCGGGTGGCTGGGCGATGTCAACATCACCTGGGGTCGAAAAGGTCACGAGCACTTACAGTGGACCGCTTGGCTCATTGCCTCAACAATTACAGGGTCCAGCACTGTTGCGGCAGGCAAGTTTGACAGAAGGCTTGTTGTCATAGGGTTGCCAAGCTTCCACTCATAGTCTTCCGGGTATGCTGGCATTCTTATAGCTTGATCCGCCTCAGACGAAGGAAAGGATACTGGGGGCGAAGTAGGCGCCCCTGCTACAAAGTAACCTGGCGGTGGCAGAAAGTGCTAACTTGAAGGTTTGTTCTTGGGGATCCCTTAGGGGGCTCACTGTGGCGCCTGGAGGCAGCTTCCTGAAACTTGCCAACTTGTTACAGGTTCAATGCCACCAAGCAAGCAGTGCTGATGAAGATATAGTTCCTATCGAAGTGTCAAAAAATACATTCAGTGAGCACATTAATTACAAAAGGTGCTGCCGACCCTGGCAGCAATGCACAGCATCCCAAGCACTGTTGTTCGCCGGTCAGGGGGTGCACTAGCCAACCATCCATTGTTGTCCACCACCATGCTCGTTCGCTGCGAACTGTCGCCACACACCTGGCACCAACCACCAGGTAGACATCACTTGCTCTTCTTCTTTGCTGCCGCTGTTGCCGCCTTAACTGGCTCTGCTAGAGGCTCAGCTGCCTTCTGCACGCCAAGGACCTTGGCGATCATGACGAAAGAAACTCCGCCCACCATGTTGTTGAGGCTGCGGACGATAGCACTAAAGAGACGGAACAACCCCGTGGGTATCCTGGGTTGCAGAACCTGCAGCAATGGCACTTGAAGTGCTTGTGGGTCACTTTGCAAGTTCGCCACCCACACTACCTTCCTTCCCACCACTCCCACGACAGACGAAAGCAACTCAGCAACCTCCACGACCTTCTGCAGCCGCCTTGATTACAGGCGAGCCATCAATTGAATTATACAACTCATGACAGCTGCAAGATGCCACCGACGGTACGTACCATGTCCAAGCCGTTGAGTATCTGATACCGCAGGTTGGAGGAGAGACCCATGTGCAGCGCCCAGCAGGAGGCATTGCCCACCACATTGGGAGGCGTGTTCTGCACAATTGGAGGGCCAGCAGAAGGAGAGGTGGCACAGCAGGGCACCTGTACAACGATGAAATGGATACAGCCTGCTCTACGCATGCAGAGCCCAGCCCAAGCTTGGCAACAGCGCCAAGGTGTACAGGCCCCTCGTCTACAAGGGAGAGCGTTCGGCAACCCCGCAGACAGGACAAGAGAGGGCGACAAGGCCCAGCAAATCCACCCCGCTTGCGAGACAAGGAGGCTAGAGCAATGGTCACAACCCCTGCCACCCACGCGGGTGACACACCTTTGTCTCAAAGTTGGGGTCCAGCTGCTTGCGAAGCGCCACCAACCCGTTGGACATCGCGGTGCCCACCAGACCAGAGCACAGGCCGATGAAGGCAAAGATGAAGCCCTTGTAAACAAAGTTGATGAGGCGGGAGCCCACGGAGAAGCCCGGCTGGAACATGTGGCCACCTGCACGGCCACTCATGCAGGTCCCTCGGGCACTCCTCAAGGCACTCCTCACAACTGGCACACAACTCCGCGAGTCACCCCAGGTGTGCAAGGCTCTCCTGACTGTCAACGCAGCCCCATCCATGCCTGGATCACCAGGGCTAGCCGGCCCCACCTGGTGCGCCCAAGGCCACAAGGTTGTGCTCTGTGAACAGCCGCTGGAAAAAGCCCAGGCTTGCCCCGCCAGTGGCAGAGGCAGTGGGGGCGAGAAGCCACATGAGCGCGAAGTTGACAATGCTGCCCACCTGCAGGGGGCTCCCAGTTGATGTGTCATGCCAAGGGTTCCACACCCTAGGCAAGGAGCTCGCACAGCAACAAAAAGCGCAGGTAACAGCGGAGACAAGGTGCAGAAAAGCAAGTGTGCAACACATCACCTAATACAGGTTGTGCAATCCTGTCAAGCTCAAACTTACCACCAGGGTGGCAAACACAAAGTCGAGCTCGTTCAAGCCCCAGTTGGGACGACCGGCCATGTCGCCAGCCACAGAAGCACCCACCCCAATGACCTGTAGCAAGCAAGGAACCCAGTCAGGGGCGTGTAAACCCTACCAGCAACTTGTAGAAACCGATCACACCATATAGCCAACCCAGCTAGTGCACATGTACACAGACCTGCTCGATAAAGACTTTGTAGGCAAACTGAGGGTCGGCCGCCACGCGGTCCTCCCAGCCCTTCCAGCGGAAACCGCCGGTGGGCTTTTGGGGTTGCTCGTCCTTGCCATCATCACCACCGCCGCCTCCACCACCGCCGCTGCTGCCGCCAAAGCTGCCACCGCTGCCACTGCCGCCTCCGCTGCTGGCCCTCACCCAGCTAGCCTCTTGGCGCCTGGGGCAGTATTGCAGCACGCACAGTGTTCAGGCAGTGTGGGCAGGTTGGCTTCGTTGCTGACATGCATGCCATCAGATCGCCTCGCTAGCAGCCGTCGCCACTAGGGGCGTACTGCACAACACATGGCATGCGCCATGCCCTTAGCGCCCCTCCCCATCAGCAGCCACACCTGCCAAGCTGGTTCAGAGGCCTCTGTTGTCCCAATGGATTCCTCAGGAGTCCAGGCAGCCTTTTGGAGGCCGGTTGGTTAGGAGGGCAAGTGCCCAGCCGCCGCTGTGGCAGCTGCGCACAATGGACATTCATGGTCGCAAATGCTGCCGGCTTTGCTGCAACACTATACTCTGACCGCGCCAGTCTTCAATTTCTGGCGGCAGGTAGTCAAGTTTTGTCATCAATTTGCTCTTTGCAAGGCTACCCGACATTAACGCTAGCGTTCCAAATGACATGGTTGTAAATCAACCATCACTGGTGAACCAGCTTGCACACACACCCACATCATCATTGATAGATCAGTCCAGTAAAAGTGCTGTCCTCTAGGGTTGGGTGTCGCCTTGAGCTCGTTTTGAGTAGCTTGCAATAGGAGTTTTGAACCCTTCACACGAAGGATGGCCTCGGCAGTAGGTCATATGTTCCGTGTCAAGTAAACCCAGGCTAGGTGTCAGCTTGTTTGGGTTTCATAGCGGTTTCCAATGAGATCTCAACAGCCGGACATGGGAGATCCTCTGCTCTCATACAACCAAGAAGAGCCAGCGCAGCTCACTGAGCAACTCGGGGAGCGAATTACTCTGGCTGTGTACCTAAGCCTGGCGGGGAACATTGTCCTGTTCCTGGCCAAATGCTATGTGGGTCGAGCCACTTCAAGCACACGTCTTGCACTGGGCAGGCCTGCTTGCTCGCATGGACTCATCTCTCACGCCGTGCGTTACAGCATGGTTCAATGCTGTGCAGGCGTATTTTGTCTCGCTCTCTATGGCTGTACTAGCTTCCTTAATTGACAGCGTCATTGACCTGGCCAGCCAAGCAGTCATAGCTTGGGCAGACTATCAGATGGCAAGGTTGGTGTGATGCTGTGACGCCGGCTCTATGCGCTTATCACTTCGCATCGGGTGAGCGATGCGCCTGGCTCCCTGTAGGGACGACCCCCAGTACCCCGCCGGCAAGTCTCGGCTGGAGACGCTGTCGGTCCTTGGGTGTGCTGCTATCATGACCATGGGGGCTCTCCAGGTCGTGTCTGAGTGCACCCAGCAGCTGTACCATGGCTTTACCAAAGGTGAGCTGAACTCCTGCTGGCCACTTACGTGGCAAGGCATCGGCACAGGTGTCCATGTGGGACTGGCACAAAGCTGCAGGTGGCCCTTGCACGTGCACAGTCGACATAAAACCCAAGGCCTGGCTGTCATTCAGTGCAGGCCTGCTGCCGGAGCTGGATATGACAACCCTCATGTATGTTATTCTGGGTGCTGCCACCATTTTGAAGCTGTGGCTGTGGGGCTATTGCTTCACACTACGGCATGCTTCAGGCGCGGCACTGGCGCTGGCAGAGGATCACATCAATGACGTCGTCAGCAACCTTGGTACGGCATGCTTCGCTGGTGGTATGACACTAGCTGGGTGGGCCTTTTTCTCACCTTTGTGTAAGTCTGATGTGTTCTCCGTGACCCGAATTTGGAGTGCACAAGGCGCGTACCGCATTTACAGGGTGCATGTGGAGGGAGGTTCTGCAGTTACATGCACCTACTGTTGGCACTGTAGGAGCCATTGTTACAGCCGCCATAGCTTCAAAGTACCAGCAGCGCTTTTGGTGGGCAGACCCCGTGGGCGGCATCGGCATTTCCTGCTACATTATGCTGCGGTGGGCCATCATTACCAAACGACAGGCAAGCTGGCTGGAGTGGTTGGTTGTCCATAGCAAGGGTCAAGATGGGGACACTATGCCACCTACGTAAAGCAACCCACTGCTCCAATTGGACCTTCGCCTTACATATGGTCTAGGAGTCCTAGTCACATGTAGTGATGTACAACATGGCCCTCAGATGGTGAACGGTAGGAGCTATCATCCCGCCACCAGTGCGGTTCTTACCTTCGACAATCGTCTCATGCCCCGGCCCTCGTGCTGCAAAGCAGGTTGACAAGATTGTGGGCAGGACAGCTCCACCAGACTTCCTTGGAACAGTGAGAGAGCTGGCAGGCATGCACCATCCGCAGATGGGGGTGGGCTTCCTGCGAGCCTACCACTGTGGCCAGCGGCTGGCTGTTGATGTGGAACTGACTGCCCCGGGTGGGATGGTGGTGGCGGAGGCAGCACAGGTCGCCAGGGAGCTGAAATGCAAGGCAAGCAGGATGGTGGGCAGTGTGTTAGCCCAGTGTTGTGCGCTGTGCGTCGCGTTGTCTTGTCTTGGGTGTGCGCCACAGAACACAAGATGCTACTTATGGGCATGTTTTGCTAGGCAAAAAGTGGCTAACCAGTGCCCAGTCATTAATCCAGGCAGCGAAGGGCAGCCAATCAAGAATGCCATTTCCTCCAGTCCCTTGCAGATTGAAGCACTGCCAGAGGTAGAGTGTGCAGCTGTGTTTGTGGTTCATGAGGCCTCCGGAGATTTTTGGCCCAGCCAGGCGCCCCTCATAGCACCAGGCGCCACTTGTAAGCCTCGCAGCGCCATAGCCGACCTGGACGGGCTGCTGGACGCGTTTGAAGACACTCGCCGGGAGTCCCCACGTGCAGTGCTGGCGCTGGGACTCGGCTCGCCGCGTCCCGGCGACGCGGGGGTTAGGGAAGGCAGGACAGGAGCCTGGCCTGGCCAACCAGGTGGCCAGGCAGGGTCAGCGCCCGCGTCCACTTTTGGCGGGGGGGGTCCTGCAGCAGCCCTGGTGCTTGCGGGCGGCGTTCGCCGAATCAGATCCATGGCAGATACCCTCCCTTTGCTGCGGTCTCATGGGGGCAGCACGCCCAGCCTGCGGCAGGTCTTGCCCACGCAGCCTCCAGAGCCGCCGCTGGCACGACAGCTGGCCTGGTCCCGCTCCCTAAAGGATTCACCGGACAGGGTGCTGCAGTCGGCTGCCCTGCATGCTAGCGACACAGCGACCATGATGCTGTCCAAGCTGGCAAGGAGGAGTGCAGCCGCTGGGAGGCTCCAGCCAGGCACACCTGTGATGGGAGGCTCGCTGTCAACCTCGCCTGTGTAGGGGTGGGGCCGGGTGTGAGGGATACAAGGCAAACCACAACCGGCAGAGATAGCAGGAGCAATAGATGTGTGCGGATTGAGCAGTGCTTGTAGTTTTCTCAACTTCATCCTCAGTTCTGGAAAATATCCCTGGTACAACTGATACTAGGTGGTAGAAATTAAAATTGCGCCTTCCTACAAACTAAGCCAGGTTGGGACCCTGGTTTGTGCTCTTCAAAGCACTCTACTTGTACCCTTGCTTTTCTTACCTCCCTTGTCGTACAAGTGGTGGCCAATTGTAGCCACCCATTTCATGTGTGCCGTAAATATATGCGTTTACTAAATGATAGGCAGGATAGCAGCGACATGGGATGATGGTGGGGTGGAAGGCACCATGCCCACGTCTGCTGACTATACAACGAGCAAACGGGATGAACGGACACCAACATCAGCCAAGCAAAGCCAAGGTCAATGCCTACGCCTACAAGGCCAGTGCAGCTGCTCTAGTTGCTACAGGAACTCATACTGGGGGTTCTTTCTTGCCATCCCCTTTCTCAGCACCTCGAGGCTCCCAGGGCTTGCCATTGGCCCACAGCAGCAGCCGCAGCGGCGCCTTCACCATGTACTCCACAACATTGGCGATGATCTGGACCAGGAAGCCGATGGGGCAGCAGATGATCTTCAGCGGCAGCAGCACAATCCAGATCACGATGCCCACCGCAGACAGCAGCACCACCAGTGGGAAGGCTATGAGGAAGATGAGCCAGCGCAGGGTGGAAGTGCAGCACCCCTGCTCCTGCTTGGCCTCCTGATGCTCCTGGGGAGGCGCTGCCGCTGTGGCTGCTGCGGGGCCGGCCTCATCTGTCTTGGAAGCTGCAGCTGCGGGGCCATGCACTGCTGGCCCCTGGATCTGCACCCAGCGGGGGCAGCAGTGAGGCCCTTTGGTACCCTCACGAGCCTAAATCCAGTGGGTATCCTTTGAAGGGCTTTCACAGCGCGCAACAGCATCTCCTTGCATATCACTACGTTGTGGGGCACTGAATGAAGTAGCACTGCCCTCGACGGGGAGACTGACTGGCTAAGGCGCCCGAGCAGAAACCCAGCGCGCTCTCCTCTCCTGACACCTGCCACGAGGCACACCTGCCACCAAGACATGACACTGGGCAGGCATGCCCTGCTTACCTCCACCGCCACTGCGCCAGCTGGTGCAGCAGCCAAGCTGGCGACGCCCTCCTTCACCCCAGGAGCAGCTTGTGGCAGGGCATAGGGCACTGGTGCCACCAAGCGCTTGGGCGCGGGCGCCTCCGGCAGCTGCTGGGGGGGCTTCTGGAAGAACACCGCATCGTTCTCCTTCTTCATGCGCAGCTGCGAGTCGGTCAAGACGGCTTGCAGAATCTGCAGGTGCATCAAGGGGTAGCCCCAATCATGCACATGCACGTATGCATTGTGCACAGTACGGCGGCCTCACGCTCTTGAGTGTAAACAGTTGCATGAACTCGATGGCCAAGCTGGCAAGACAAAAGACTCTCAGGCAAGGCCCAGAGCATGCTTACATCAAGTCCTGCCAGTGCATTTCACCCTTAACTCTCAATTCGCACTACCTGCCACCAATAACAAAGACAATGGTGCTCATTTCTCTTGTTTTAAGCTTTCTCTCACGTTCCCACTGTCCGTCCGGGGCTTATGCCTCCAAGGTACGGTGCTCGCTTTCCTTCTCCTTGCCCTCGCCTGCCGCCTCATATCATTCATTTCAGCCTGCCCGTTTGTCTGCTATCGTGCTCGCCTGCTCTGCCTGCTGCTCCTGCTGCTAGTTTTCATTCAGGCCTAACACTTCTCTCTTCTGCCCCTGCTTCAGTTTCAGCTCACCTGCTATTCCAGTGGCCTTAGCTTGTTTGGGGAGAGACCTACTGGCTCAGATCTCAGGCAAGATACAGAGAATATCTGCATAAACCCCTGTCAGCCCAGTATACCAGTACCCCCTCTCTGATCGCATTACCTGCCACCCTGAATAAAGACAATGCATAGACCCTTTGCAGAAGTGAACATAGCAGCCCCAGCTTGAGTGGGATTGAGAAGCACCATACCTCATCATATCGGCGGTGGGCATTAGTCAGACTAGCGGGGGCGGCCTTGTCATAGTCTGGGTAAGCCTTCTTTGCTGCATCGGCTGCTGCCTGACCCTCTTGCAGGCACCGCAGCCCTGCGCCCGCCTGCCCAGCCTTCCACTGTGCCAGCCCTGCATGGGGGCTCGCCGGCCGCCGTGAGCACACTGACACAATAAAGATTTCTGATCAGCATCAGCATATGCAGGAATTCGTTTCCTGTCACTTACATTTCCATCTTCAACACGGGATTATTTATATATATAGACCTGCTCACAGCAATATGTATGCCGGGGTCCCTGTCAAGCACATGGACCCCAGCCAGTTCTCACCCACCTGAAAAGCAGTGCGCATATGCCTGGAGGGACAGCTCTTTGTACCGCAGGTAGTGGGCTAGTTTGCTAGAAGCGGCCGCAGGTGCGGTGCTCGACCGCGCCTGTAGCACCAGCAACAGAAAACAGCGACTGTAAGGCTCACGTAAGCCCGGGCACCTGCAGCAACCGCCCAGCACATTACGCATGCAGCATCCTGTGCCAGAGCCAGCGCAAGAACTGGGGCGCACCATGTGTGTCCCTCTGATGTACTCACCGCCTGCAACCCACTGCCATACAGTGACGCAGTGTCGCCTGCAATAGCTGCGATGAGACCCGGCTGGTTGCCCTTTTGGACGGCTCGCAGCACCGTCAACAGCTGGCAGTCTGCCAGGCACGCCAATGAGAGCGCCTTGACCACCTGGAACACAGGGCAGGCGTGCGACGTCACCGCTACAATTGAGCGAGCGGCATGTCGGCAACAGCCGGTTGTACAGCCGTGCATCTGCCACCACCTGTTGCATGTGGACCGTCGCCATGCTGCTGTGAAGCCTCCTACGGCGATAAACATCCCCTGGGGGCAGAGGAGCTTGGGCTGAGTACCAGCGGTCAAGGCACACTCCTCACCTACGGTAGCCGCCCGGTGTTCCTGACGCACTTGAATCATGCCCCCGCACCTGAGGGTTGCAGTCTTCTGCCACAGCGGCTGGCAGGAGCGGCAGCAGCCAGGTTTGGGCGTAATCCAGAAGACCGGCCGCCTGCCTCAGCAGCTTGTTTGCCTGCACAGGTGGAAGCCTTTGGTGCTGGTACTTGCAGAGACGGAAATGCTCTGGGGGTGCTTGCTGCCAGCGCTCCTCAGCGTGCCGCCAAGCCTTTGCATTGGAGTGTTCACAGGGTCCGAGGAATACCATAGCTATGCTCGGTACCTCGCCTAGCACCCAGTATTCAGGCGTGCACACCTGCATGCAGGGTGCAGATGCTACCCCAGAGGCGCTGTCCTGGCAAAGGCTGGCAGCGCGGCGCATGTACCACACTCCAGCAGCCACCAGCACAGACGCCAGTTCGAAGACGGCATCAGGGAAGGTGCACAGCGTGCTGCCCACGATTGCATCCTGCCAGGCAAAGCTGACGGCTTTTCGCAGTGGCGAGTCGCCCTTGACCCCCTGTGCTGAGGCTGCTGAGGCCTGGGTGCCGTTTGCCTCAGTGGCTGCGGCACCGTTTTCTGCGACTTGGCTGCTCCCGCTGGCAGGCGCGCCAACCAACCCCAGCAGAAGTGCCACATAATCCTCTACCGCAGACTGTATGCCGGTTTCGGACAGGGAGGTGCTGTCCAGGGCAGTCTGCAGCGTCTTGCGAGCACCATCCAGCTGCTCAGCATAGCGCTTGGCTGTAGACTTGTCCCCACTGCCTAAGTAGCGCAGCAGCTGTTTGCTGGGCTGAACTTGAGCCACGGGCTTGAGCTTGGGTTCGTAAAGATGGGGATGGATAACCACGGCATCACCCGGGGCTGCTGCTTGGCCGTCTGCCAGGGAAGAGGCCCCGTCAGGAGAGGAGGGCAGCACAGCACTCTCCATGACAGGGAGGTCAGTAGCTAGCTCTCCTAGCCCTCAGCCCGGGCGAACGTATAGTCCTAGCTCTTGTTTGTATATACCTAATTGCATCGGGCTGCAACTGGGTAGCTTGCAGGCAATGTGATTGCAACGCGTGCTGCTCCGTCTGCTGAGCCTTGGACACCCTCTGAGCTGGCCCTAGCACATGCCTTGGACAGCATATCTGAAAAGTCTCTGGCAAGCAGGCTTGCTGCACCATGCGTCCAACTTCTTCCCTTCCGTAAGGCTTGTCGCCTTAGGGACGGTCCTTGCTCACGGCTGTACAGGGGACTTCTACGTGAACGCGAGCGGGGGATGCATAGATTCCGACTGACAGGGCTGGACACAAGGGCCTTGACTGAGTGTCTGAGCCGCCAGGTGCTGCTAATCTGGGTTCTGGACCAGACAGGGTCACTTGATGATGCAAGCTTGGGAATACTTTGGAATCATTGCCATTACCTTCACCACAGTTTGGAACCGCAGGTGGTGCAATGCCCACTCCGCACTACGGAGTGACTCGAAATACATTGCCAGTGCGAGGACCTACCCAACTCAAGGCAGCCCCTCACGCCTTTTCCACCACCACACACCAGTTGTCCTTATCATAAAAGGAATCCACCAGCCTCGCCCCAGGCAGCTGCGCGACCAACGCGTCCAGCTCCCCTCGCTCAAAGAGGTGGTAGTAGCGCTTGTACACGACAGTACCCTTGGTGGAGTCCAGCGACGGAGCGCTGCTGGCGCCAGCAGGGAACTCCCTTGGACTCCCCGCTGCTGATGCTACTGCGGCGGCCTCCTGTGGCTGGGCTTCCAATTCTGGACAGCCTTCTGCCTCACCGCACCGACCGCTGGCGCTGGCCAGGCTGCTCCTGCTGGTGTCCCGCAGGATGCTCGGCCCAGCTTTTCCTGCGGCGGCTGCGGCTGCGCCGGCTGCCTCAGCCCTGTGCAAGGGGAGGTGCCAGGGCACAAAGTAATCCCCGCTGGGCACTGCTGCAGGTGCTTCACTCGCAGCTCTGTTGATGGCTGCTTCAATGCAGAGCTGGTGCTGCAGCTGCTGCTGCTCCTGCTGCTGCTGCTGTTGGCGCGGCTGTTGTGGTGCTGACACTGCAGTGGTAATGGGCTGCCACTTGGCCACTTTGGTCATGTTCTCCTGCTCCGTGGCCCACACAGTGACCAGCGCCCGGCCCCCTGTGAACAGATGCATCCCACCGTCAGCTCACAAGCGGGCACCAAGTTCTGAAAGGCAGACAGTCTCAGTTGCACACATGAGGCTGATGGAAACCCCCCTGTCACCCTCGGCCGCAAATATCTCAAAACAACACCTGGATTCCACTAAGAAGGGGCCATTCTAAACAAGCCACCACACAGTGCCACCAGTGCCGGCAATTTCGTTACGCCAGGGTCACTACAGCAGCGCTGAGAGGTAGCTCACCTGGCACGAGCAGCCGCAGCAGCTGACTCAGCAAGCGCAGCCTGCGCAGCTGACTGGATATGTGATGCAGCACAGCGATGCACAACACCCCATCGCAGGAGCCAGGGCGGTAGGGCAGACACATGGCATCTGCCACGGCCACATCTGCCCTTAGCCGTTCAGCAGCCGGCCCTGGCTGCAGCCGCCGTGCAGCCACACCGGCCAGACCTGTATGCATCGTCAAACTAAGCATCTAGGCTTCCAGTGAGAGTATCAAGCTTACACAGCACTTGCATTTCCTTCCACTCACTGCCTGCCAAAGGAAAGTGCAACGTAGCCTGCCGAAAATCACAGCAGGAACCACTGCCCGCAGCACAACACCTGGACAGGCCAGCACTACAGCCTGATGGGCCAGTTGCAGCTCCCGATCCCACCTTGGCTACGGTCGCTCCCCAGCACGAAGATGTCATGGCGCACCCCAAAGACCTTGCCGTTGCCGCAGCCCACGTCTGCCACCAGGGCGCCGGCGGGCAGCGAGGCGATGAAGGCGCGCACCTTGGGCCACACAGCAAACCTGCGCAGCCCCCAGTAGCCCATGTACATCATTCTATTCCGCGCTGTCTGCTAGTGGGACCTCACAAAGTTGGTTGCGTTGTTGCTTGCCATGGGGGCTTGCAAGGAACGGGCACAGGCAAGGCATCTGCCCGGATAGCCTGCCATGTCCAACATGCGAGACAGCCACTATGCTGCAAAACACTTACTGGGCACACTCAGCCGCACACCTTCCCAGTCTCGTCTGCTAGGCAGCCCACCTGCTCCGTACCTTGTAGAGCTGAAGTGTGGGGCGATAGCGTTGTACACGCTGTGCACAAACTGCTCCTCCAACAGCTGCAGCTCTCTGTCAACACTGGCCAGCTCCAAGGCGCTGCTGGTGCTGCTTTCAGCACCGTTGAGACTGCAGCTGTGGACTTCATCACTGGGGGTGCTGTGGAGACTGCCATGTGCTGACTGTCCAGCTATGTGGCTGGCTTCTTCAGCGCCCTTGCAGTCATCACTCCCTGTCGCCGTCGCGGCACTGCTGTTTAACAACGTGCCATCGGTGGGGCCCAGGTCACTGCTCATCATGTCCATGGCTGCCTTGACTGACTCCTCACGCCCAGCGCAAACAGCGCCTGCTTTGCATGCTTTACCAGTTACAGCAGCGCCCCGGTCCAGCCTGGGTCCGTCACCGCAAGCCAGCACGCCCTCGTGAGCCAGCCACTGAGCCCCTGCTTTGGAATTTCCGTGGCTGCTGCTGGTTCCACTGCTGCTGCGGCTGCTGCTGCTGGTGGCGCTCTCGCCGCCGCTGCTGCCACCACCACTAGTGAGCCCGGCATCCCCGCTGCCCTGGCTGTTGAGGGCAGCTATTCTGGTGGGTGGGAGTTGCCCCTCCTGGCTGTCGCAGTACTGGGGGTATGCGCAGTCGCAGGGGAAGCCACGGATCTGCAGCAAGCAAGCAAGCGGGGCAAGACTTTTTTTAACCCCGCATGATCGACCAGACTGATGTAACATTGATTTCACAAGTCAACCATGCACAGCTTGCTTGCGTCACAGTTTTTGTCACTGCTTGCCATTTTGTCATTAGTTTGTGCTCCTCGCGCTCCAGCTGCCCAGGCAAGAGACCAAGTGGCACGCGCCTGCCGGAAGGTAAAGGAAACCCTGCGGGGGGCCCGAGGCACCACCTCTCCAGCCACCACATCAGACTTGCGATGCGGAATGTAATGCTGCCTGAACAAGAACAGCTGGCCCGGTTAGAGATAGCTAATCCAGCGCATGCATGACAGGGTTAAGAAAGCCTGCGCCTTCCCAGTCTGGGGCCAGGCTTCCACCAAGACACGGCAGCTATGTACGGAATGGACGGTGTACGGAATGGACGCAGGGAACACAGGTTGTAACATGGGAGCACTGCTCCGGGCTTACCAAGCATAGCGTGCCTCGCCGCCCATGACAAGGAGCGACCTGGGCGGCAGCTGCACTGCGCGCTGCTCCTGCCCCCGCCGCATGACCATCACCGCCGGGCCCCCCAGCGACAGAGATATGATGGGGCCTGTGAATGCTGAGTGGGTGTCAATGTGGGGCGCCAGGCCCACGCCCGGGGTGTACTCATTTACAGTCAGCTGGTCTATCTGCGGCCAGGCAAGCACCTGTTCTGCTGACACCCTAGGGCAGCACCACCAGCCAGCCAGGCGGTCACAGGCATGCCTGTTTGGTGACACTGGCTATCAACAAACTCCGGACGTCCATCCAGAAGCGCCACAATGCAATCGCCACACAATATATACACAACCCGGGCATGGGAGGATGTCCTGCATGCCAACCTTGGGCATGCCGGGTAGGCCCTCTAATCGCTCCACAACAGGTAGCACCACGCCTGGGAGGGGGTTGGCGGGAGGGCTGCTGCGGTCCACATTCCGGCTCTGCACGGCAGATGGGGGGCCATGCTTTGCCCACATGACTTGGCCGGTATCTCTTGCTGGCAGATCTAAAGGTCTCAGCGTTGTCTGGGATGGTTACCACAGACACATCATACCTGAACTACTCTCAACCCACTCCGGAAGCCAGATGCTGGTACTTCATTACACATTTGGGACACCAACCATGATCCGCTCCGCCGACCGACCCACCTCGTAATGAAAGGTGTAGCCGTAGTGCTGCACCCGCCGCTTGGCCAGCGCCTGCCATGGCCTGGAGTCTACCAGTGCCAGCAGGGCAGCCTCCTCCTTCTCGGAGACAAACTCAGGCAGCAGCACCAGGCCCGGCACACCGCTCTCTGCTGACGTCCGCACCGCTGATAGCTGGGGCTGCGCACAACCCTGCACGAGGCACAAAAGCAGAGGCGCAGCTACCCGGCTGTAAGTGCCGCAGGCGCCCACTATGCATTGAAGGTCAGCTCCACAATCATGACACCCTTGAGGGCCCCATGCTTCAGGGGGCACTCCTCACCAGGTGGGGCTCACCTTCTGTTGACGGACGTCTGCATAACTAACGCTCAGTACCCGGCCCCCGACAGAAGGGCAGGGCTTGCCGTGCAGGCCTTGCAGCGCTGCAGCGGCTGCGGCTGGTGTGGCAAAGGAGGCAAACACACAAGACCTGCCAGTTAGCGTGATGGTGGCACCACCGTACAGTGATAAGAGCTCTTCTATGCTAGATTCAGGCACCCCAACAGACGGGCTGCAGTTGCCTAGGAGCAGGTGGCATGTCGGCTGGTCATCCGCAGGTTTGCAAAAGCGTAAAGGAGCATTCATGCCTATCAAGCTGAGGAGGATATGGTATCTTGTAGAGGTCTTCGCGACAAACTTTTTCAGCCACCTGGAAGAAAAGTCATGAATGAGTCATGACCGAAAGTTCCTTGCTACCCAAAGACAGCCTAGGCTAGCCTGCAAGTCTTTCTCTTGTTCTCGAGGGGGATTCACGTCGCAGCCATGGCAGCAAACCCACCACTCGTCAACTCACAGAACGCGCTGTTCCCAGCCCCGTACCAGGGAGAGGCAATAGTCCTGGGCCGTGATGGAGTGGAGATAGCCCTTCAAGGAGTTCGGACGCAGTCTGGCAAGTAAGTATGAAGTCAGTGTACCTCCCCAGTTCAGTGAGCATCGTGGGATTGCCTACAAAAGGAAACCATGCCAGCTGCTAGACGTGCTTTCGACTGTTGCTTGAGGGTTGAGGCTTTTCGGGGGCCCTGGCGCAGGTGGTCTACCACTGGGACTCTTTACTTGACAAACATGCGCTTCGTATTCGTGGCACCCAAGCCTGACAAGAGCGGGCTGCAGGCCTTCGAGCTGCCCCTGGCTTACATCACAAACGAGAAGTTCAGTCAGCCTATTCTGGCTTGCAACAACTTGGCAGGTGAGCAGTGCAATCAGCAACCCTGAAGAGGGATCGTGGAGCCTGTAAAGCAGTGGTGAGCAACAGGGAGTGCATGCCAACAGAACGTGGGTGTAGCTACAGCTTAAAGTGCTGCTCATATAGACTGGTCTAGGACCTTGACAAAGAAATGCTGCACTGCAGGGGAGTGTCGCCTGGTTGACAGCGGCGATGCAGGCGGCCCGCAGCTTGTCAAATTCTCACTCTACTTCAAGCAGGTAAGCGACGGTCGTGTGGCATGGCCTTTGGTGATGCTGTTTGTTATGGTGCAAGGGCGTGATTGAGCACTCGTTGTACCCTTGACGATGACTGAGCAAAATGGCGTGCAGGGCGGCGTGGGTACCATAATCCCCATGTTCATGAGATTCCTGGAGTACATCCGGGTGGCACAGCGCAACCTAGCAGCGCAGTATCAGCAGCAGGAAGTGCAGCATCAGTATGCATCAAGCCCGGGGGCGCCGCCAGGGCCAGCCCCTGTTGCTGCGGCGCCGCAGCAGTTTGTGCAGACCGCTCTGGTGGACCCCAACGATCCGTCCAAGGTTTGTTTGGGGGCTGCTCATACCCTGACCTGGCTTCCAGCCTGACTGCACGCGTACCTGCAAGGCATTTTAAGAGATGGCCGTGGTTTTATACGTTGGCAAAGGCGTCCTGCTTCGGCGTACGCCTCTTTCCCGAAATAGGTGGCTTGAGCATGCCACTCAGGGTGGCTGTGTCCTGCAGGTTTACCTGACTCAGCCGGTGGACCCTTCCAGCTGCCGACCAGATGCACCCAAGTTTGGTGGCCCTCTTGTGTAGCATGGACAACTTGTCCCATGTTGTGACACGTTGTAAGTCAAGGTTCGGTACTTCGCTCCGCTTGTGGTTAACACCGGTCCGAACACAGACCTGGAAGCAAGACTGCTTGCGCCTTGCAGTTGTGAATGTAGTTCTTTTGTACTGTGTAGAGTGTCGTCTTTGGTGTGCCCTCTTTTGGTCCCTGTTTCTTGCATGTGGCGGCCCAAGATAGGAGGCACCTGGGGCTAAGTTATACTGCTAGTGTGCAGAAAGTTACCCCCTTTGTCGGAGGCTATATATGGTGGCCTGAGTACCGCCCACAGGAAGGAGAGAGAGCGGGCCATTGTCGCACCCCTGTTTGACCTTCTGTTTCATATGTTGTGGGTGGATACCGAGCTTTCTACAGTGCAGCGAAAACCCCAACGTGTCCAAGGTGTACATGCTCAGTGCCAGGTGCTCGGCGAACCACAACTGATTTTACCAGGCCTGCTCTGTGAACTACGCTTCCATCCTGCAGGATCTGACCAAAGACCTGCCTCTACATCCTATTGAGTCAACACACCCCTCAGAGGAGGTAACCACTGGTCCAGGGGACGCTGATGTCGGCCCCATACACAGCCAGGGTGCCACCTACCACCAGCTCCTGCCGCTTCAAAGAACACCTCTTGAACGGATACTCTCCGCTGCATGTACACGATAAACACAAACTTAGCCTTGGGGTCGTAGACACATGTCCATCTCAAGGGCAGGATTGATGCAGGCCTTCAAAAAGCGCCGCTCTGGACAGTAGAAGGAGTTGGTTGTATGCCTGTGGTTGAGGGCACAGAGCCTCCGCAGTAATACCCGTGTGGGAAGGCTTCATGTAGGTTCAAGGCGCATTGGACAACTTACCAGGCGCTCGGGCTTGCGCAGAAGACATAAACATTGCACTTTGCGTCTTTCTTGCAGGCGTTGCAGCAGCCCAGTTCGGTATAGTTGTCCAGGTGCGCGATCAAGTCACCCTGGGCATTAGTGTTGGGAAGGCCCATGCAGTCCCCTGCAGTGGAATTTGGAGTTTCATTAGAATTCCCACCCAAACTACCCTCAGTTGAACTCGTTGATGCTCACAGCGGGGTCCCAGCTAATTGCTGGACTGTCCAGCTATAGCACAAGGTCATGTGTGTATAGCCACAGTTGTTTTAAATGGCATAGCAGCTGCCCTTCAGCACATTGACAGCTCTATATGCTGGGTGCACAGCCTATACATTGACAGCGCACCTCCAGTATCGACAAGCGTGAGCCTCCCACCAGTGCCTGCTGGAGGAGCTGTTCTGGAGCTGCGAATCATCGCCAATCAGAGCATGTTATCAATCATGCAGCCATTGTGCCATACTGCAAGTGTGAGTTGGGCCAGTCTGCTCGGACCAAGGCTTGTGCAAGTTGCTGGTGCGCTCAGGATGCATGAAGTACAGCCACTGCCAGACCGCGACAACATGTAGAACACCTCGAACAACTTGTTGAACTGACCTGCTGGTATTGCTAGGACTGGGGTTCGGGCTAGGTACGCTAGACAGAGGAGCAGGCACAGGCGTAGGCATAGTCCCTGGGGGCAGCCTGATCCTGACCTCAGCAATAACTTCAGTCCCGCCCTGCCCTGCAGTGCTCCCTGGTGGCGGGCTGTCACGTATGGAGCTTGTAAGTGTGGAGTCCAAGCTCTGCATGTGGCACAGCTTGCTGTTGGACCTGGGAAGGGTTGAAGGGTTAGTAGCTCCTCCCTATGCCAGTGGCTGGCCCAGTAAGGTCAGGGTGTGGGAGTCTCACATACCTGGCAGCTGCCACGGCAGCTGAGCACTGCGATAGCCAGGGCTACTGACCACAGCGTTTGCTGACTCCTCATTCGAGCATGCATGGGTGCGTATTGCCCCTTACAGGAGTACTGGCAGGAGGTAAGGCAATGCTATGCTTTTAAACAATCGCATGGGTGCTCGTGGCTGGGGCCAGCTTCACATGGGCCCGTCCGACGTGGCCATTCAGCTAACCACAGCAGAAGCATCTACCGTGGCATCGCTCCAATACTTTTAGCCGTCCCCTTCGCCCATCTAGCAGGAGAATCGCCGTGCGGATTGAGGGCGACTGCATTACTGCCTGCATGACTGCCTGGGTCAAAGCCAGCCCTTGAGCAACTCAACTTCGATGAAAACAGATTTGCAGTAGGTAGCTTCGGTTTCTCAATCTTTACAACAGACCAGGACGGAAGACAATAATACAAACTGCAAATAAACTGATCAACCAGCTTGGCAATCAGCCCCATGGACGATCCTCACGTGAAAACTATGCACGATGCTTTTGCACAAACGTTGGCGCCCAACCCAGTGAGTTTGTTGTAAGTTCAGTGCACACTTTTGTGATCAAGAGCCACGACTCACTCCGCCCATCACTGCCACTCCTGCAGGAGCTCATCAAGCAAGCTGAAGCCTTCTTGAAGCAGGCTTCCAGCCAGCCTGGATATGGCATTGCTGTATTGCGGGTGAGTGGCACAAGCTTGCCGCAGCTCGAAGGGACATGCCACCTGGCATGTGAAGTGCAGTTGACCAACCGACACTATGAAGTGTGCAGGTTGTCTCTCTCAGCACCGTACAAGTTGAAGTGCGGCAGGCGGCAGCTGTCAATTTCAAAAACTTTGTTAAGTACCATTGGGTAAGTCTGAGGTGCTCTGCCAAAGTGCGGCTGTGGCATGGCATGCTGCCTTGCCTGTTGTCTGGCGCAATAAGCACACAAGTATCGTGCTCCTGGTCACCGCAGCATACCTGAAACATTGAGCTTGGTGGAGCGTTTGTGCAGGCTTACAAGGAAAGCTATGACCTTGGGGAGAGCCAGGCTTTCTCCATCCCAGACGGCGAGAAGGTGCGCTGACAGCAAGCGGAGAGGCAATTGTTTCTGTGTATGTAGTTTATGTGTACTGTGTATTGAGCGGCGGTTTGCACCTGCAGTCATCGCAGGCATTGAAGTGGTCAACCTGTCGCTGCGACTTCGAACCAACCAGCGACTTGACACGGAGCTGGCAAGGGGTGTCTGTTGTAGGAGCAAATCAAGTCTCTCATAGTGGATCTAATGCTGAGCGCGCCGCCAAAAGTGCGCTCCCAGCTCAGTGAGGCTCTCTCTATTATCAGCAGCCACGACTTCCCCGCCAAGTGGCAGACCCTGCTGCCGCTGCTGATCGAGAAGCTGAAGAGCGAGGACCAGCAGCTCGTGAATGGGGTGCTCAGCACAGCAGATTCCATTTACCACCGCTACAGGTGGGGTCTGCCTAAACTAGAAGTCTTGAGGAGTGGGCTCTTACATGCCTCTGTCTCATCCACCTGGGAAGCGACTGGGGACCCTGTGAGCACAAGACACTTCAGCCAGCATGGTGGGGTTGCAGAAGGCCGCTGAGTCGGGGCTGCGGTCCAGCAATTTGAGTGTGGTGCAGCCTGCCAGGAGGTCCCTCAGCCCTGTACTCTCGCCTGTGGGAAAGTCGCCCTAACCATAGTGGGCACAAGTTTGCAAGTCGCAAAGCTGGTACAGCAACCAGTATTTGCCCAAGCGATGTGCCGCTGTCCATGCTGCAAGCATTTGGGGTGCTTAGCTCAGCCCTGTCCCTGCCATCATCCTTCACGGCGCCCTCCTGACCCCACAGGGCTTCATCCCTTGAGTACTCTGTGTATCCCTCACTTGCTTTGTTCCCCCTCCCCAAGCAGGAACCAGTTCATGACGGACCAGCTGTCCCAGGAGCTGGAGTACTCGCAGCAGCTGGTGGCGCCCCTGCTGGCCACGCTGCAGGCGCTCTCCAAGCGGGTCGCAGAGGCAGCTGGCCAGGCAGAGCCGCTGCGCCTGCTGCTGTCCAACGTGCAGCTGGTGGCGTCCATCTTCTACTCACTCAACTCCCCTGGTCTCACAGAGGTGATCGCTTGCTGGCCGGCTGGGAGGCCACCAGCAAGGGGGTGCTGGCCTTGAAGAATATGGTCGGGGGGGTGTTGGTTAGAGGGCAGACATGTATGGCAGGGCCCGTTGGTAGGGGCCAAGGGCACCGGTGTTTGGGCGGTGCCGAGAGGGGTCATGCCCAGTTGCCGAGTTTGCAGTGAAGGGACAGGGACAAGGCTGTGAACCCTTCATGGTGTTGTAGCAAAGGGACGCTGGTCTGCAGTTTCTGACGGTGAGGTTGCCCCAAGCCTGAGAAGCCAGTGGTACAAGGGCTTGTAGAAAGTCGTCAATGCAGCAGCGCTGTACCCACAAGTGTCGCAATGCTTGGTGGTCGACTCCACACAGTCACATAGCCGCCATCCATCCCCAGCTTTCTTGCTCTGGCAGGCCTTTGAGGAGACACTAGATGCGTGGATGGCGGAGTGGCACACCTACCTGTCCCTGGAGGCGCCGGCCCTGGATGAGTCGGACCCCGACAGGCAAAGCGTGCTGGACTCGGTCAAAGCCACGGTGCGGCGACATCGGGGCATGAAGAAGTCCTGACTTGTTGCCCTATAGTGAGCTGATGGTGCCCAAGAAGGTGGTGGAATCGCCGGAGGAATACCTCACTTCAGTGGTTTGGCAACTGCGCTGGCGTGGCATGTAGGTTTCCACCAGGTGCAAGACTGCTAGGGCGACATCCTTGCCAGTGCCTGCCATGTGCCTGGGCATTGGGACTCTTGACCCAGGTTGCACCTGCCCCGGCTGCCCCCTGCTCTTGGTTGCTGCAGGTGTGTGAGTGCCTCATCCTGTTCATGGAGAAGAACGAGGAGGAGTTTGCCAAGTTCCTGCAGACATTTGTACAGGATGTATGGACGCAGCTGATGAAGGTGTCGCAGCGGCCCGGGCAGGTGAGGCGGGGCTGGATATAGAGGGCTTGGGAAGCAGGGTGGGTCAGGGGGTCCACCTGGTGGTTGTATGAGAGCGATGACTGTGGAAGTTCAGACGGTGCCCAGTTGGCTGTCAGGCACTGGTGGGAGTAGTGAAGAACGAAGTGAGAAGGTGCTCTGGATGGCTGTCGGTGCCTCACGTTCGACCCAATTCCGGCTGCGGGATAAGACCGTGGTCGTGCCAATCTCATCTCGTCTAATTGATCCTGCCGGTGAGGAAGGGTGCTTTGGGAGGGGTTCAGATGATGTGCCAGTATGGCGTGCCGCTGCTGGACTGGTCTGGGCTTCAGCCGCCCCAAGCAGCAGCTGACCAAGTGGGAAGGTGCATCACCGTGCACCTGCAGGACAACCTTGCTTTGCACGCCATCAACTTCCTCACAGCCGTCAGCCGCAGCGTGCACTACCAGCTGTTCAAAGACCCCACGGCGCTGCGGCAGATCTGTGAGAGCATCGTTATCCCCAACCTCAAGATGCGGGACGATATGGTGAGCTGCGAGAGGGGAGCCTTCATTGCAAGACATGTATATGAGTATAGAGTGTCTGGGGAGGAGGGTGGTGTGACCCATGGCTGATTTCTCTGTTTGGAATGGGGAAGCCTTTCTTACCAGCTGCCACATCATTACCTGGCCCCGCATATGCCTACTGGTACATAGTGGCAGCAAACAAGTCACCTACACGGGGTTGGTGGGCAAAGGTTATTACACCCCTGGCCAGCTAGAGGGCACTCCTACAGCAGACCCCGGCACACACTGAGGCCAGCGGGTGGCGGGGGCATCCCGCGCTGTGAACCTGCACTAGATTTTTGGCATTTGGCCCAGGCGTCGTTGATGCCATGGAGTTGTCTATGCCAGGTCACCCCGCCCTGCTCAGCGGTTGTTATCGCCCTGGCTGCCTGCAGGAGGAGATGTTTGACATGAATTGGATCGAGTATGTGCGGCGGGACACAGAGGGTAGCGACTCAGACACCCGCCGCAGGGCGGCCTCTGAGCTTGTCAAATCACTGACCGAGCGCTTCCCAGCCGAGGTGGGTGGGGACCCAGGGTCAGCTGGGCAGGCAGGCAGGCGGGTGGTTTGCCTAGGTGGGTGGAGTGGCTGGGTAAGGTTGTGACTGTTTCACACGGCTGGGCTTCTGCCTGAGATTACTGGTCTGCACCTATCGAGATATGGGCACAAGAGGGAAAGGCAGCGGGATGGCTTAGGCCGCAGCACGACAAATCACTGGACTGCCCAGGAGAGGAGCTGAGACCATCGAGTAAGCAGTAGTGGACCGGAGGCGCTGTCAGCCCTGTGAGCCCGACAACCCCGCGCCAGCGTGTAAGGGCCGTTGTAGGCATGCAACTCACCCCCTGACGTGCCTTTTTCCTCGTTCCTCTCTGTTGCCCTCGGTCCCGCAGGTGACAGAGCTCTTCACAGGCTACGTAGGGGCGATGCTAGCCGAAGCTGCGCTCTCCCCACAGCACAACTGGCGTGCCAAGGACTGCGCCATCTACCTAGTCACGGCGCTCACGGTTCGGGGCAAGACGGCGGCTGCAGGTGCCACCACGACCAACACGCTGGTCAACCTGCAGGACTTCTTCAAGCAGGTGGGCTGGTGGTTGGGGTGGGAGGGAGGGCAGCGTGATCGCGTACCTTGCCGGACGGCATGTGACTGTGACCTTGGCTGTCTGGCGGACGCAGCTGCCCCTTCTGCGTTCCACCTGCCTGCTGCACGACTTTCTCAGAACCATACAGCCCGCGGGATCACCTTGGTGTGGCGGTAACCATCAGCCACCATCATCTTGCTTTCTACCAGGCTGCTCGCACTTCGCTCCTACCGACCCACAGCAGGTGCACCACCCCTGCCTATGCCTTGAGCGGGAGGTCACACCCCGTGGGCTCCCTCCCCCCTCCCCCCTGTCGCAGCACATTGCTCCCGAGCTGGGCGCGTCCAACCCCAACGACCTGCCCATCCTCAAGGCGGACGCGCTCAAGTTCATCACCACCTTCCGCTCGCAGCTGCCCAAGGACACAACCCTGGCACTCTTCCCCAGCCTCATAAAGTGAGCCCTGCAGGCAGGCAGGCAGGCGAGCAGGCATTGCGGTGCTGCTGGCTGCTCCGCTGCATGGTTGTTGTCCTTGGCCTTGCTAGCGTCCCGCGTCAGTATGTATGGTGGGTGCATGCATCCCAGCGGGCCATGCAGCAGCACCTGCGGCACCTGTGCCCAACCACCGCCAGGCTTGGTGTCATCTCTAGACCCGCAGGTACTACCGCCCTGCCTGGGGGCCACCTGCGGCCATCTCTGCCCAGCTGCTGCTGTTGTGTGCCTTGCTGTGCAGCCTGCTGGGCGCCGAGTCCAATGTGGTGCACTCGTATGCGGCCATTGCGGTGGAGAAGGTGCTGTCCCTGAAGGAGGGAGGCAAGACCAAGTGAGTCCTATCAGTTTCCTTGGTGGTCACATGGCGACATTTCAGAAGCACTAAAGTATAATGTACGTGGCCCCAGCCTTAATTATACAGTGACCCACAGTTATATACCACGTACACATCTTCACTGGAAGGCTGCAAGGGGCATTCCTGCCTGAGAATTTTGCAAGAGCTTTGCAAGGACAGGCGACCTGTCCATCCTGGGGTCCCTCTCCGTGCCTCCCTTTGCCACAGCATCTGTGACATTGCAAGCCCTGGGAGCACTGCAAGCCCAGTGCAACCTCAAGACTTTTAGTATCACCGATACTAGTGGGTAGCCCACAGAGGCTGCTTGTACTTGCCCCGTCTCCCCTCGCCAGAACCTTCGCTGAGCTCTCGGGCGCTGCACAAGTACTGACCTTTTGGCATGCACAGCCTTACAGCCAACATCTGCCCACCCACCCGCTACCACCCGCCCGCCCTGTGTGCAGGTTCACCCCCGAGGAGCTGGCCCCCTTCCTGCAGGCGCTGCTGGAGAAGCTGTTTGCCGCCTTCCACTTCCCCGAGTCTGGCGAGAACGAGTACCTCATGAAGTGCGTGATGAGGGTCATCACCTTTGTAGGTGGGTGGCGCCGCGGGCTGAGACCCCTTCCCAGAGGGTCACCTTACAGCCTGGGCAGCACTCGCCACCCAGGACTGTATTTCAACTCGTTGTTAGTGGGCATTGCCACCAGGGCCTGCTGCAGCCAATGAGATGTCAGCCACCGGGTGGAGCGTCACTTGGCATGTCGTGGGAGGCTTGGGGAGCTTTGCTTTTCCAGGAAGGGCAGGCCAGGTCAGGTCTGGTTCGGATACCTCAGCGTGTGAAGGGCTTACGCACACACATACTGCGCTGAAGGGGATACCTGCGCTCCTAGGTGTGCCTGTCCTAGTCCCATGCCCCATGCGTCAGATGCAGGGAATCTCCTTCATCTGCCTGCTCTTGGTTGTCCCTGCAGGCAAGAGCATCGCGCCCGTGGCACCCGTGTGCCTGCAGCAGCTGGCACAGATGCTGCTGGCAGTGTGTAAGAATCCCACACAGCCCGGCTTCAACCACTACCTGTTTGAGTCGGTGGCGGCACTCATACGGTAGGTACGCACACACGTGCCGCCCATACACATGGAACGTTTGTTGTCAGGGTGCTTGGCTCACAAGCCACTGATGGGTCCAAGCCAAGCCAAGCAGCTGTGCCAGGTTGGTTGTGTGGGCGACAGCCGGGCCGGGTCTGGGTTTGGTGACCCGATGGTTCGGAGGGCGCTGAGTGGATTAGCACTTAGACGAGTCCACTATCAACGCAGGGGGCGGCGCACCTCTGGGGGGTTGTTTTTATTGCTGCCTGTGTCACCTGTGCGTGAGGTTCCTGTACTGAGTGTCCTGCGCTGTCGTCCAATGTGGCAGGTACGGCTGTGAGGCGGACCCCCGGTCGGTGACGACGTACGAGGAGATGCTGTTCCCCCCCTTCAACGTGGTGCTGCAAGAGGACGTGCAGGTAGCAGCTGCTGCAGTCCTGGACAGTGTAGCAGGAGAATGCCCAGTGTGTGGGCGGTGCTTGCAGGCTTGTCTGTCCATCTGCCACTCTCCCGCCAGATAACTTGCTTCCAGCGTTTTGGTTGAAGTGCTACCACCAATGGCTCAAGACTCAAAGAGCGAACATCCTCAACCTTGGGGTTTGAGATTGACGACCTGCCTTTCCGCCTGAGGTCTGCCGGCTGGCAATGAGGCAGCCTCCCCTGCCCCTGTTGGCTGCAGGAGTTCCACCCGTACGTGTTCCAGATCTTTGCGCAGCTGATGGAGGTGCGGGGTCCCGGCGACAAGCTGCCCGACACCTACCTGCTCATCTTCCCGCCGCTGCTCACACCCGTGTTCTGGGAGCGCAGCGGCAACATCCCAGCCCTCGTGCGGCTGCTTCAGGTGGGTGCGTGGGGCCAGTTTCTTTAGGGCCAGTGAGACGCTCACGTTCATTGCCAGCTTCGCAGGCAGGCTGGACGCCTTTGGGGGCACCTGTAACACCCGCGGCGACGGGGGCCCTGGGGTCCATGCAGTCTTGGGGTGGAGCAGCGTGCATCACCTGAGCATTGCCACCCTTCGGGTCCCGCCGCAAGGACATACTGCAGCATGGACATTTACTTCTCGTAGGCTGCACATGCGTGCCTACGTGCTAGCTGGTAGTGCTAGCTCCGCCACCCTCCCTCCCTGTCTGCCCGGCAGGCCTACCTGTCCAAGGCGGGGCCTGAGGTGGTTGCCCGGGGCTACCTTGCGGGCGTGCTGGGCGTGTTCCAGAAGCTGCTGTCGTCCAAGGCGCACGACCACGAGGGCTTCTACATCCTCAACACGCTCATAGAGTACCTGGACATGCAGGCACTGGCGCAGGTAGGGGGCGCTGCTGTGCCCTGCTGTGTGCGGCAGGGCAGCCAGCCAGCAACTCTGCCGCCGTACCGCACGTGCTGCTGCAAGGCAGTGGCGGGTTGGAGGTGTTCTCTGCTAGGTGGGGCCCAACCCTTCCGTCGGCCGCCATGCCTGACTCCGGCAGGCTTGCTCACTTTTGCGACTGATGCACCGCTCTGGCGGCAGCACTGCAGGCAGATATACTACCTTCCATTGTTGCAAGCCCCCTCACATAGGCAGGGACCCCCCCCACGTGCACACTACCACACCCTCCCTCTCTCTCACGTTTCATGGTCCTTTCCCGGCTTGCCTGCCTGCAGTACCTGCCCCAGATCTGGGGCCTGCTCTTCCAGCGGCTGCAGTCCTCGCGCACCACCAAGTATGTGCGCAGCTTCCTGCTGTTTGTGGCGCTGTTCACCGTCAAGCACGGGCCTGCGGTGGTCGGCGAGTCCATCGATGCGGTGCAGCCAGGCCTGACGACGATGATCCTGCAGCAGGTGGGGTGGGCAGGGCCTGTTGCGCTTGCGTCCTGGCCGTCATGACAGAGCCCTTATTCTCACCTTGGGTCCTCTCTCCTGCCTGTTTCTGGGCATGCTAAACAACCACGACACAGCCTGATGTGTTTGTTGAATTCTTGCAACATGTCAAAGTAAAGAATTCGCATCTGAGACACAGTTGGCCCATGCTTGTTGAGCAGCAGAGGCCAGCCGACTCGCCTCCCAAGGCAACACTGTCGTCAGAGGCACGTCATTTGTCTAGCTCAGCCTTGTGCCGTGCTGCCAAGGGACTACAGAAACAAGGCGGCCAGCAGCTACATGAGCATGCCAAGGAACGAGGTTGCACCACTGTCGCAGGTGTGGCTGCCCTCCATGGCCACGATAAGTGGGGCCCAGGAGGAGAAGCTGGTGGCTGTGGCAACCGTGCGGCTACTCACAGAGGCCCCCGCGCTGCAGCAGCCCGCTGCGGCTGAGCTGTGGGGCCACCTCCTTGCGGCACTGGTGCAGTATGTGGAGGGCACAGCAGCAGGGGCAGGTACGGGTGGTGTTGAGCAGTCCGCTTGCCTACGACGTTGGCGGTTGAGATTGGTGGTGCTAGCACCAGGTGTATCCCAAGCACTGCAGCAGTGGAAGTGGCAGACTGCACCAAGGAATTGTTATGACATCGTGGGAAGGGCAGCTTCGCCGGGTGATGGGTGCGCTAAGATTCTGGAGACATCAATAGCCCAGCTCTGCGGTGCGTAAGCTTCCCAACCACCAAGCACTTGCTGACCGCCGCAGGCGGCGAGTCCGGGCTTGACGATGGCGAGGTGGACGAGTATGCCGGCTACTCCGCAGCCTTTGCACGCCTACACAATGCACACAGGCAAGAGGGAGGAAAGCAGGAGCTTGCGCTACGCTCGTTAGTCAGTTGGCTGGATGCCTTCCATACCTGCTTCGCTTATCCTGTGTATTGTTGTGGTGTATGTGTGACTAAGAGGGGGAGGGCGGTGTCTCGTTGAGGAGGCTGTTGTGCACAGAAGCTTGCCATGGCAGCCTGCTCTTCCTACCGCTCCACGAACCCCATATCTGGAGGCTTTGCACACCAGAGAGAGAACCCTCTGCTGCCCTGCCGCTGCAGGCCTGAACAGGATCCAGTGTCTGACGTGCGGGATGCCAAGGCCTTCCTGGCCACCTCCCTAGCCAGCTACTCGCAGCAGCACCCGGGCAAGGTGCCAGCGCTGGTGCAGGCACAGGTGCCGCCCGAGGGCCAGCAGAAGCTGCAGGCCATGCTGCAGGCTGCCGGGGTGGGGTTGGTGTAGAAATGATCATGCCTGTTGGGCTCTGCTTGGACCGGGGTCACTGCTTGCTTGCTGCATGGCATTGCCGCCGAAAGTTGTTGGGCAAGACTTGGTCTGCACTGCCAGGCCGTGGAGCCCTTCCAAGGCCTGTGCGATCCTTGTTGCCTATGAGATCCACGCTGTGGGTTGGCGGGCAATGCCCCATTCGGGGGCCACGTGGGCACCTTGATGCCTCCAGCAATGGTATGCGAGGTGTGCTAGCATGGTCCCAACATGCCAAGGTGTGCTGCAGGCCGTGGTGTGAGCATGGGGTATGCAAGACTCGGTGCGCACCCAGAGGGTCACAGCTAAGCTGAAGCGAAAGGGCTCCCTAAGCCAGGCTTCAAATAGCTGTCAGAGCATTTGCCTTTCTCTAAGCCATCTCAACACAGCTGTCACGCATATCTTTTGTAGAGCGGCCCACTCTGAGCACTCCGGTGGTGTTGCAGCTTGTGGCCTTCCAACCTTGTGCTACGGGAACCATGCTAGCCTACTGTACCACCACTTCGACGCCCGCTGAAAACCGGTGAACAGTTCTTGGAAGCATGAGTGTCAATTATCACCTTATAGGTCTGAGCTCCAAAGCCTCCACGCAGGATCTGCCTGCCCCACAACAGCCGTTGGGCCCACCATCCAGGCTCTTTACAGGGCGAGCCAAGTTCAGGCAACAGCAGCTGTTAAGTGCAGGCGGTGCCTAGCAAAACCCCTGCACGTCTTCCTGGCTGACCCAGGTCACCCTGCAGATTGCTGCATGGTGTGCCACCAGCAACCCAGTGAACAAGGCTGTCTGCCTGGCAGGCAACCTAATGACAGGCCTCGCAGCCGGAGGGCCCTACTCCACCATGTGCTGCAAGTCACTCAGCACGTCCCGCAGCTCCTGGGCCAGCACACCCGCAGCCCTGCTGCGCCCCAACACGGGTAGCACTTCTCCCACCAGCAGGTCCTCCCGTTTGTCAAGGTCCAGCAGCCTGGGCTGCCACCCACTACCATGCGCGGACATGCCACTGCCCGCCATGTCAGGCACCCCCACTCTGGCAGTGTCTGAGAGCTGCTGGTCAAGCTCTGGTGGTGACGAAGCTGGATGGCCTGCTGGTGGGAAAGGTGGGCCAAGAAGCTCCATGCACAGCTCTCTGAGGCGTTCCAAATCTCCCGACTCTGCAAAGCAGGCCCAAACCCTTTGCACGCCTCAGTGGTCAGCAAGCCGCGTCACCTTTTTCCCAGCGAGGTAAGAGGGGAACTGGAGGAGTGACCAACTAACATCAGATTGACCAGCAGGTGCCCTTCAGCCCAAAAAAGTGCAAACAAAGAGAAGAGAGAGGCATGTGATTGAGGTCTCAAGCACCTGAGAGCAGCTGCGCATAGGAGCGAAGTGCACGTCGGTACTCCTGGGGCGACTGGAGACACAACGCTGCTGCCAAGTTGCTTTCCAGCAAAGCGCGTGACTGCTGCTGCTGCGTTGGCCGGCTATTTAGCAAGGAGCGCGGCTGGACGGCCTGGGAGCCGGCCAACGTCCTCATTTGCAGCCCTGCCAACTCGCCTGCAGAAAGGCACAGCCCACTCCTCTAGTTGGTCGCTAGCTGGCACACAATAACCAAAGACTTCAGAAGACTTATTTTCATACTGCAGTCACAGGACACCATGCAGCTCTGGAGGGCACAAGCGAATGTTAGTGGCGCTTGGTGGCCAAGACGCAACAGGCTGCTGAAGGGTCTTGGTTATAGATGACTGTGGGAGAACAGCCACTAACGCAGCAGGGCTAAAAGTCCGCACCTTGGCTTGGCAGCGCAATGGAGGGGATGTAGGGAGTACCACTGTAGGCCTCCTCGGCCACACACATCCACTCCTCCATGCCAGGGTGCCACACATAGGCCCGGTGGCTGCTCATCGTCAGCATCGGCCACCCCTGCCGCGACAGCCGAGCGTCCACCACTGCGATGAGCAGGAAGGTAGCAACAAGGGACTTTGGCTCCCAGCAGTGTGCTGACGGACCCACAGGTGGAGGCTGGCATGCAGGCGGGCAAGCACGGTGTCTGCTTGGTCTGTTAAGTGGCACCCAGGAAAATCGCTAAGCACTACAACAACTGCAGGACATGCTTTGCAACCTAGCAAAAGACTAGCCAGCAGTGGACATTAACTCGCCAAGACAAGTGTACCAGCCTCCGGCCCGGATCACTGCATTCAATGGGGGGCGCATGCATCATGCACAGCACTTACACTGCGACCCGTCCTCCACAAGCGGCCCCAGCGTGCTGTTCAGCAGGGCTCGCTGCTGGCCCACATGCAGCAGCTTCACTCGGCCGGTGGTGGTGATAGCCAGCAGCAGCCAGGCGCCATCACAGGCCAGCCTGGCCAAGCCGGCGCCCAACTTGAAGCAGCCACCAAGGCGGCGCCCCGCCGGTGAATACAGCTGCAGGCGGCAGGGAGCAGCCGCGTCAGGCCCTAGGTCATATATCATATGTGTTAAATTATAGCCGTCCTGTACCTCAAGACAGGGATAGGACCCTCGCTCAGTTTCTGTGCTGGACATTGTTCGTGACATCTCTACTGTCGGGCACGCACATACAAGCTAAGCCTGTGCTCCGCGGTGCCAGCCTGAATGCTGTGGCCCCTTTCATTCAACCAGCAACCGCCGCTCTGCAGTCTACAGCCTAGCGCCAAGCTGAGGAGGCGGCAGCACTTACCACCACAGACCCGTCTTGCAACCCCACAGCAGCAAAGTGTTGCGTTGCACAGGCGCAGACTGCCTGCCCAGCCAGCAGGTCTGCCCAGACAGCCTGCTGGCCCCGCAGGCACATCAGCTCCACATGCGGCCTGCCGCCCAGACCTCGATCCCTGTGTGCATGGCCAGCGCTCCAGCGTTTTGGTTTAAGTGGTTTAAGGAAGAGCAGCCGACCTCGGTACGGAAATGCCACACTGCAATGGATCTCCTCAGGGAAAGATAGAAAGGGAGCCAGAGACAGGCGCAGTTAACACAACGTCCCTGGCCAGCCTGTTGTACGCTGTTGTGCTAGTTACACGTCATAGAGCCGGCGGATGACCACGCAGTGGAGCAGTAAGTATGCATAACCAGGCAAGATGTTTCATTGGAAATGCATGTGGAGACATCCAACGAAGCTCAGGCTATGCTGCCGGCCCACCTGTTGGCTATCCGCAGTTCCCTTGGGGGTGGAGGGGCTCCCTCGCCCTCCCAACTGGCCCCTGCCTGCTGCTGCTGCCGCCGCTCTTCGCCCTGGAACTGCACGCTCCAATCTTGCCGCACGTCCGCGGCCTGCAACACCTGCACAGGGCCCCATGCCCCGCCAGCAGCCCCAGGCGGCAGCCCTGCCGCCCCTGCTGACGGCTGCGGCAGCCCAGCAGCTGCCCCTGCAGCTCCCAGATGGCCATTGGGGGCCCTGGCTGCAAGTGCAGCAGCAGGACCTGCGCCGGTTGCCCGGCCCGAGGGACCGGCTGCCCCACTAGCGAGCGCTTGCCGCTGTCGCTTGGCTGCAGGCGCAGCTGCACCACCACTTGCAGGCGGGACTGAAGGCTGCCTAGTTGGGGGTGGCGGCATGGCCCCACCACGCGCTGGATCCCCAGGACCGGCCCCCGCCGCCGCCGCCGCTGTTATTGTCGCTGCTGGGGCTGCCTTGGGATTTACTGGCTCTGGGGCGAGCCGCCGCTTCTGCCCATTCCGCACCGGCGCAGGCTGGGCTGCGCTGGCTGCGCCTCCCAAGGGTGCGCTCCCAGCAGCCCCGCCAAAACCAACTTGGGTTTCTCCGCCCGCCCCCATGCGGCCTGCAAGCTTGGCTTCAAGCAGATCGATGCCTGCGGCGGGCTTGGTTGCTGGTCGAGTTTCCCATACTGCTGGGAGAGAGCGGTTGGACGGTGCCAGGGCTGCTTGCCAGGCGTCAGGCGCCTTGCCACCTGTGCGGAACAGTTGCTGAGGATCATGAAGGTCCAGCTTGCACGGCTGGAGCTTGACCGTCAACACGCAAGGGCCTCATTTGCATTGTCAGTTGGTACTTCAGGAGAAGGGACCACGTATGCTGGCCGACATCAGGCGGACTTACCTTCGGGGTCCCCTGCCAGCTGCTGGGCACCCAACACCGTCGGTGCCGCTGCTGCAAGCCGGTCTGGCTGCCCCTGGGGCGCAGCAGCCAGCTGGTCGCCGTCAGCCTCCAGCTGTTCTACGGACTCGGCAAAGAGCAGTGCGCCGCCCTCGCCGCGCTGCCTGCCGCCATACAGGTCCCGCAGGGCCTCCTCCATCTCTGCCTCGCTAGCCGCCCGACCAAGCTCTGACTGGCTGAACTGGAAGACACCCACCGTGCCTGGAGGGACACAAGGGCCAGGAATGGACTCTAGGAGGGAAGGAGGTAGTGGCCACGTGCACCACTGGCTCGAGGAAAGGTGGGGCAGCAGTGTCTCACATATTCAAGCTGTAAGTGGGCCGCAGCATTATGTGAGATCCGAGGCACAAATGGAAACACCAGTGAGCAAAGACAGCACACACACAGAGCATACCAGACAGGCACTACACGTCCACTGAATCTGAAGGCGTACCATCGGTGGAGCAGGCCAGCAATGTGTAGCCATCAGACGTCCAGCTCACATCCGCAACCCCTTGCTTGAAGAGCGCCTTGCCAGCAAACAAGGGGGCCCCACCCGCGGCGCTCCAGACTGCAATCAGACAGCCCTTTAAAAAAACTTGCCGCCTCTTCCAACTGATGACCCTGGCTGCCTGTGTTGCATATGCATTTGCTACAGGCATCCTTGTGCGCCATACCAAGCTGCAAGGCGACCTGCCCAGACGTCCGGTAAGCACTATCACTGAATCCCAGTGAATCCACGTACTCACCCACCACCCTCCTATCATTTCCAGCAGTTGCCAGAATAGGAGTTACATGCTCCTGGAAGGCTGCCGGCTTGCCATTGCTGGGCCCCTCCTTGGCCACGGGCAGGTGAAACAATTTGGGGTTGAATGCGGTGGACACAACCGCCCCTGCAGGGCAATGCTGAGGACATTTATAACTTCACTGCCAGGAGCGCAGGATCATCAGCGGAATCGGCAGCATTCCAGGCGGGAATGAATGGTGGGCACTGGGTTCAAGCCAACCTCCCTTATTCTCCGTCACACTGAAAAGCAATCTAACAGTGGCAGGGCTGCTACAGGTTCTCAGAGACTGAATGCAGAAACACTGGAGGCTCCTGATGCTGCACAGGCAAACACTCAAGCAGCCTGGCATGCTTTGCTTCCAGCCCTAGCCAGCCCCTCCTGCCACTCAGCCACCCTACCCCAAAGGAGCCCGCCCCTGAACCCGCCCATATGGACAGACCTGTATGCCCTGACAGGAAGTTGTATTCACTGGCTTCCTGCCACTGCTCCCGCTTTATGATGACCGCGCAATGGTTGCCCTGCTGGAAGGCGTTGCCCGTCAGCAGCCACTGGCCCTCAGGCGAGAAGCTAAGGCGCGTGGCAAAGGTGTCTGTGATGCTGCGCTTGTAGGGCTTGTCTATGGTGGCCAGCGGGGCCCAGTCGGCCGTGCTATACACCACCACGGTATGGTCGTCCGACTGTGGAGGGGCAGCAGGCAGACAGGCAGGCAGGTGGCGAGGTTGTGGCAATGAGCCTCACCGGAGCATACTGGGCTGCGCAGTATATAGAGGGTCGCCCTTCAAGCAAGGTGACTTCACTGATCGACCACAAGGCAGACTTAAGGCCTCCGGGGTCCGCTCCAAGCCAGGAATGGGAGCTTCCCTCCTACAGATGCATCGACTGCTGGTTGCAGTCTGGTGCCAACCGTCCCTAGCCTGCAACAAAGTGTGTCATACGCCTGCTCGTCTGCTCTTTACACACAAAGCAAGCTGCACATGCACTGGCCCGCACATTCCCTACCCCTAATCAACCGGTACCTGGGCGGCCAGGTATGAGCCCACGGGGTCCCACTGCACCCCCTTGACAAAGCTCCTCTGTGCAGTCAGTGTTGCCAGCCGGCCGCCGCCCGCCGCCATGTCCCACACAATCACGCTGCAGTCCGTGCTGGCTGTAGCCAGCTTGGAGTTGTCGTGAGACCAGGCCAGGTCGCTGATGTTTGAGGCATGGCCGCGCAGCATCAGCTTGGGCCGCCAGTTCTCCACACTGCTGGTTGTGCTGCCCAGCGTCGTGCCGCCAGCGCCAGCCAGCTGGTGGTAGATGATAACCGAGAAGTCGTCAGAGCCGGATGCCAGGAGCTTGCCATCGTAGCTGAAGCGCACAACGTTGACGGCGCCAGTGTGCTCCACCAGCATGGCCAGCAGCTTGTTGGTGGAGGGCTGGACCTCCACATTCGCGTCTAAAGCCGCTGGCAGGTTCCATATCTTGACCTTCTGGTCGATGCCGCCCGTGGCAAAGCGCAGCCCTTTGGGCTGGGCGTGCACCGAGTAGATGGCACCTGCAGAGGCACGCAAGTCCGTGGGGTCGGCTGTGGCACGAGGCCTACAGCAGAAGTTGGACAAGCAATATGGTATTGGAGTAGCACGGCTAACCTTCGTGTTGCGCCCAGCTCAGTATGTCCAATAACATGATTATGGCAAGCAGGCAATCAGTATCACACGTCACATCGGCGACGATCACTTTGCATGAAACAGCTAAGAGCTGACGCAAACCACACCAATGTAAACACTCTCCAGATCGCATGTATCCCAATTTCCGAAAGTTTTTAACGTAGCATGAGTAATCCGCCCGGGGGGGGGGGCATTCCTTCAAGTGTAGCATGCCTGCTTTCCGACGCAGCTGGCACCCGCCACACTGCTGTCTGACCCTTTCCTGTCACGTGCATTTCCATCTTAAATGTAGCATGTGGGGAAGTCAAACCTCCTGGCCCCTTGCCTGTCAGGAGCCCTTCCCATTCGGTCACTGTCCTCACTTGAATAGGCCACCCTTGGAATGGGTCAAGGTTGCAGGCAACTTGTTGGCACTGAATGCCAACAAACAGCAGGTAGGGGTGAACTGGACTGACAGGGCCGGGTGCAGTTATTAGCATGGGTGGCAAGTAGTGCAAACAGGGAGTAGAGCTGGGCTGGCCTGGACTGGCAGGGCTGGATGCAGAATGAGTTATGCTCCCTAGCATATCACCCCCCGAGCACTGGCGGTCAGCGGTGTCAGTCAGCTCGGTAAGGAGGCCGGATGCACGCACTGATAGATGCGTGGGTCGACATATTCCTGAGCTCATGTTCTGCGCACCCGTCTCAGCCAGGGTCAGGGTTGAGCTACTTAACTGGGGGAGGCTAGAACCGGTCATTCATTTCAGCGCCCACTAGAAGGCATGCAGGCGGAACACAAGTTCTACAGGATCCAGTTTGCGAGGAAGTCCTTTGCCTAGTCTAAATGAATACAGAGGTGTGCAAGTCCCCAAGATGATACCACCAGCTATCTCTGCCCCAGCGACACAGCCGGGTGACCATGTTGGCAGCTGCAGCTCTGGCAGTGTCCCTCATGGGCTGCTGGTGACACACCCCACTCTAAGCAGGTCTGCCAATCCAGCCAAGTGCCGCTCGACCCTGGTCACTGCTTGCTGTAGAGCGCCTGCTTACTGAGGTCGAACATATACTTGACGTTCTCCTCCGGCGTCCCAACCTGCACAAAAGACGCATGTGCCCTTGGTTGCACCTGCTCATGCCAAGCAAGCCATGGGCAAGACACATTTCTCCTTGCACATGTCACTCTTCACTGCATAGGCCAAAAACTGCATGGTTTGAACAGGCCAAGCACCGGCACCCCTCGGAAGCCCCAGGCCACCATCATCACATAATCGGAACTTTGAGTAACAACCAAGCCCGGCCACACGCCAGCCAAAGTGCTTACCAGCACCCCATGCCCCAGGTTGAGAATATGGCCGCTGTGTCCCGCCTTGGAGATACAATCGTCCACCGCTGCTTTGACGGCCTCTTGCGAGCCAAAGAGCACCACAGGGTCCACATTCCCCTGCAAACAAGTGGTGTCAAAGTGCAGCCAGGTCTCAATTCATAGCTGTGTCCATCAACATAGTGCGAAGACGGGGATGCCGCCGGCCCCTGCGCCCAGCTTGCAGGCATATTGCACAGCAACATCGCAACATGGGCTCAGGCTGTCAAGGAACCACACAATCTTCAGTCTCAAAGCTCCGAGCAACTGTCCCGGCAAAAGGAAGGAGGCGCCTCTGCCGCCTCCAGTGAGCCCGTAGACCCTGCCTACTCATGCGCAGCAGCTGCCTCCCACAGCCATCCGCCCCTTCAGGGTGTTGGCTTGCCAAGTTGCCAGCCGTGCACAAGACCATACCCACCTGCACCGCCACATGCTGCCCCAACCGTGCGCGTGCGTCTGCCATGTCCACCGTCCAGTCGAGGCCGATGACGTCGGCCCCTGTCTGGCCCATGCGCTCCAGCAAGCCGCCGCTGCCGTTGGCGTAGAGCGTCAGGGGCGTGTGTGGGTGGGTGGCCTTCACCTTGCGAATGATCTGCTCAATGTAGGGCCGCGACCAACGGTCCCAGTCCTGCAGGCACGCACCAGGCACGCCCATTGGGTTGTTTGTGGGTTAATGCAAGCCTGCTTCTTAGCGGGGGTGGTTGTGTAGGGCCACGGCGTGACTTAGGTGGGGTGTGGCCTGGGTCCCACTGAGCAACTCCCAAACTTGAGCAGGCTGCCACACAGCTACTCAACTCACCTGCCGACTACATTCCTGTTAGTTCAGCATACAGCCATTCTAGCATTTTCGATTCTTGGTTAGCAGCCAGTCAGAGTTTCAAGTTTCAAGCTCTTTCCCCTGTGCTGAGGGCAGACCATGATCCTGCCACTAGCTGCCAAGGAGACCTGCCAGCCTTGAGGGAAAGCTCTCTTGACCTCCAACGTTCAGATACCAAGGTATCCATCGCACCTTTGGTGGTAGCTGTCCCCCCCAGGAGTCGAACATCATGATGCAGTCTGCGCCCGAGTCTATTTGGTACTTGACGTACTCCGCTATCTGGTCGGCCACATGTGTGAGCAGGGCGTCCAAGAATTGGGGGTCTGCAGGCACACAGAGAGATTGGTGGGGGGGCACGGCAGGGTCACCATGTCTATCGTAACACAGGGCCTATGGTCCACACACGTACCCGGTGCTGTGCCTTGGGGTACAGCCGGACAGAGGGCGTGGGCCCCAGGGTGAGACCTTCTATGTGGCACTCGCATCCCCAAAACGGCACGCAGAGAGTCAGCTGGCTGGGGGTTGTGACACCACACACACCAGCACATAGCGAATAGTTCCATCCTGCTAGCCTCATGCGGAGGATCCCTGGCGCTCCTCAAACCCTGACACAACGCAGCGACGAGCTCAGCCACTGCCCCTCCGCAGGCCAAGCCCCGCACCCACCCGTGAACATCATGCTCTTGATGGTCTTGTACAGAGAGGAGCTGGCCCCCTCCACAATGTATGTGGCCAGGGTCCAGGGGCAGCCCACAAAGCCCAGCACCGCCGCCTGGCCGCCAACCTCGGCCTTGAGCAGCCGCAGCGACTCGCCCACAAAGTGGAGCTTGTCCAGCTCGATAGCATGCAGCTCCTTCAGCTGCAAACAGACAAGCGCCAGGGCGGGGTGGGCAGGGAGGTTCGCTGCCTTGCGTAGGCCCCATGTGGTGCCAACAGCCGCAGCGCAGCGCCGATGAAGTAGCCGCGCGGCAAATCAGGCGTCACCGGCATGTCCTTGCACGGCTGCGCGCTGTGTTTAGGTTTGGGTTGTCCTGAGCCCCCTCCCAAAACAAGCACAATACGGATTCTCCGCACTGCACCCTCATGCTGCCAAACGCCTCGGCAAGCAGCAGCAGGCTTGGCAAGTGCAGCGGCCCCCACCTGCTCCCTGGAGCGCAGCGGGTGATCAAGGATGGGTCCCTTGTTGTCGTCAATCTCAAACTGGATCCCAAAGGCTGTGAGGGGCGTCAAGATGTCGCTGCACACCACACACAGTCCACAGACGTCAAGAGCCCTGAGCTGCGATCCGGCTGCCACTGGACCATGACAAACTGGGACAACCTGCCTGGCAAGGTGGCCCTGACAGCGGAAGAGATACCCAGGCAGGAGGGCCAGCTGTCGAGTTTGCTGCTGCCAAGCTGCTTGCCTTCCTGTGAGCGCTTGATCAGTCTAGGACTGCATCGCCTGGACCCGAATGCCCCGCTGCCGCCATCTGTAACCCTCACCTGAAGATGATGACGCCGTCGGGCCTGAAGGACTCCCAGGGCTGCAGGCTGATCTGCACTATGAGGTCCGTCACCTCGGACCGCTGCCGGAAGGAGGGGTGCTTGGCTGCCAGGTCCCGGTACGCTTTCTGGTACCGCCCAGCTTGCCTCATCATCCTGCCAGAGAAGAGGCAAGATAGGCTGGTAGAATGTGTGTAGATGGTTCTGGTTCCCTTGCTAGCTTAGTTACGAATAGCGCAGGGCCCCTAGCCTATCGCACCAAATATGTGCTGCCTCCTCACGCCGCACCAAGGTCAAAGTAGCCCCTGCCTGCCTGCCTGCCTGCCTGCCTGCCTATCTGGGTTTTACTGCGCTGCATCGGGCAGGCGTCTTAGAGATTTTCATATAGCCTCCGCAGCGACGCGCTACCAAGCTGGTCACAGATATGCCCCGCGGCATGCTGGGTACATAGCCAGCCATACACCGAAATACTATCAACTCCAAATCGTCTTAAACTATGTTGCGTTTTCCACCCACCAGCAGGGCGGCCGCTCGATGGGCTCCTTCCTCGCCGCACGCACCATAAGCGGGTCTGCAACAGCAGTGTCCGGGTCTTGCTTAGGCCAGACCCCAGGCTGAAAATTCTTACTCAGATACTTATCAGCTTTCAGATATACAAGCAGACCACAACCGAGCCTCAAGCAATCGTGCCTAGGCAGCACTGACCCTGAGTTGCCGCCTGCTGTGCGACCACCTTCACCGCCCGGGCTGCATTGCTGTGCCTGCTACGTGTCTGTGGCTTCAACGGCGGCCCTGATGCGAATGCCCGCTGAGACAGGTGGGCAGCGGCAGCCCGCATGACGCCCCCAGCACCGCTTGCTGCCAATACTACCGTTAAGCCAGGGGGCTTCCAAGGCTGCCGATCTACTGATAATAGTGAAGGAGGTGCGCTAGAGAATGCAATTGGATGGGAGCATGATCCTTTGGGGGGTTCCTCGGATCCATTTCTTGCATTTTCGAGACCAACTCTGGGCGCTACCCCCCGACGCGTCCATGCAACCTGGGCTGGCTCTCCAGGCCCAGTTAAGGGTACCATTGGTTTTAAATTTACTTTGAAAGTTGCATACCCGTTATACAAGGTCGTCACCATGGGACGAGAGGCGCCCTTGATGCCTGCCCAGCATTTTGCTTACCAAAGGGCCCCTCGCGATCGGGCTTGGGCGTTCGCATTTGTCCTTTTCTGGGTGGCTTCCGTGGTCGCTGGCGTGTATGCGATCACTCACAGGTGCGCCTCTAGAAGCAGTCCCTTGCTGCCGTCTTGGGTCGCTTCCCAGCCAAGAGGCTACACTCGCCTTAGCATCCCTGGCCAACTGAAGATGCATGCAGCGGGCGTCGTCGTAACTATGCACCTTTTGGTAACAGGGCTAGGTCTGCACTGCCTATGCCAAGGGTGCCTGACACTTCTGTGGCGAGGTTTGCCCTGCCCGTGCCAAGCGTGCCTGGTTTGCCACTATGTTCAGGAACCCCAAGTTCACCCTGGACGGCAAGTATCTTGAAAACCCGGCACACTGCCCTTACCCCAAGGAGCGCAAGTTGCTGGAGGATCTTGACGTGAGTTCCCTGGCACATTCTGGGTTGAGGGACCCGACAGACTGGCTGAATCACCCGCAAACTGCCTGGAAAGGCTTGCTAGGTATGTCGTCCATCTACTTGCAAAGCATGGCCGCACTACAAGGTGAACCACGAGCCCCAGAGCACAAAGGGGCTGCAGGGGAGGCTGCACAGGTGCGCCCTCTCTGCTTCCTGTGTCCGTCCACGTCGGCGGCCTGCCAGGAGTCCAGGGCTGCTCTCTCAACCTCTGCAGGGATCAGAGGACCCCAAGTTTGACCTGGCCGCCTTCTGGCGCTCTGCTGGCACGTGGCTGCTGGTGTCGGTGCTGGGCTCTCTGCTGGTGGGCATCGCGTTCCTGCAGTTGTTCAAGCGCCACTCGGGGGCCATGACCCGCGCCACCATCTACACGCAGGTATCACAGCAGGCCTTTTGGATGACCCTTTTGTTGTCTTGGTTCATGTTCATGGGTGACGTTCGGGGGTGTGAATGGACATGTAGGTCGGCCCTGGGACCCTTCTGCATATGCATCCCACCCTTGATTACCCTGTGAACCTTAAAGTCTCCATGCCACCAGTATGTGTACAAAAGACTTGCTCGTCGCAGAACCTCGGCAGCTCTCTTCCCAACCCAGGAGCCAACCCACCAGTGCTCTTGTGTACAGGTGGCCGTGCCGCTTGCTGTGGGTCTCTCCCTGCTTTTTGCGGGCCAGGCCGTGCCAGGCATGGTCATGTTTGGCATGGCGGGCCTGGCCGCGTTTGTCTTCTGGCTGTGGCGGGCCGAGATAGGACTGGCCTCGCGCCTGCTGGGGGTGTCTGCGCACGGCCTGGTGGCCAACCCCCACCTCATCACCCTCACCGTGGTGCTGAACGTGCTGGGCCTGCTGTCCACGCTGCCCCTGCTGGTCTTCTCTGGTGAGGAAGCTCTCGTGATGTGCGACACCTCTATGCTATCGCCCTTGGCTGCCTACCTTGCTGGTATGGCGAGGGAACCCCTTCTAGGAATGTTACCAGCCCACCTTGCCTGTCCAACTCAGTCACCCTGTGCAGCAAAGAGCCATCCTTACTCCGCTTTCTTTCTTCTGCAGGGTTTGCATACACAAATGGTGCGTTTGTGCCCAACCCAGACCGTGCCGGGGCCTCCCAGTGCGTGGACACTCAGGGCCAGGCCGTGCCCTGCTGCGCCTGGCAGCCCGAGCCGTGGGCGCTGGGCTTCATCAGCGGCGCGTCGCTGCTCATGCTCTGGACGCTACTGCTATACAACCAGATCCGCGTGTTCGTCATCAGCGGGACCATCGCGCAGTGGTGAGCGCCGGGCGGTGGGAGCTTGATGGGGCCTGGAAGGCTGAGGGAGTGTGCTGCTTGCTCAGGACTAGTGGGGCCTGTGCTGCGTGCAGCTCACGCCATGTTTGCGAAGCTCCATCTGTGCGGTAGGCCACAGGCCAGCCGCTTGCCGCCTGGCAGCCTCCACGTCCTTCCCTTCAATCAGGCCCCCGTTAATGTTTACGTCACTCCTGCTACCGCTGCCGCTGCAGGTATTTTGCTGCGCCAGGGAGCTCTGACGCTACCACCAAGGGCAGCACCACCCGCAGCCTGGGGCATGCGCTGGGGCCCTCTTTCGGCTCCCTGTGCCTCAGCTCACTGGTGCTCACCATCACAGAGACGCTGCGGCAGGCCACAGAGAAGTGGGTTGGGGTCGGACTGTCAGTGACGGGAGCTGTCAGCTGTCTGAGTCAGGTTGAGGGTAGGCATGCTGGTGTCGGTGGGCTGTCAGCTGGCGTGGTCTGCATATCATGCCTGCTAGTCATTTGAGGCTTTCTGGTAGCGTCGTCACTTCTGTCTGCGTGCCGTTGCTGCTGTTGCTTGCTCTTTGTCCGACCGTGGCTGGCCTAGATGGACCAGCCCCGTGAAGAGTGAACCAACTGAAGCGCCTGCCCTGCTGCCGCCGTGCAGTGCCCAGCAGGACAACCCTGAGGCGGGCCTGCTGCAAGTCTGCTTCTATGTGTGCGCCCAGATGCTGTACTCCCTCATTGAGTACCTCACCAAGTTTGCCACCGTCATGACGGCTATCTCTGGGGACTCCTTCCTGACAGCTGGTGGGTGGCTGGCTGGCTGGCAGGCTGGGCTGCCAGGTGTCGAGCAGCAGGCAGGCCAGGGGTGCCCCGACAGCCTCATTTGGGTGCCAAGTGCTTGTTGCATCTCCTCAGCCACCTGGCGTTGGCGGTTCCTTTACGGACGGCGTGCATGGGAGGCAGAAAGATATGGTGACGCGTGTCTGGTTGTGGAGCGCATTAGGCTGCAATGCGCTCGACATTGCAGTGCTCGTGCAGCGCTGTGGCGATGTTGGCGGCGTGCTCCTGCTGCAGGCCGCCGCGTGACTGACCTGCTGGTCCGCAACTTCCTCAACACCTTTGTGAGTGCAACTGTGTGGGAGCGTTTAACCTGCTGGGATGTCCTCTGTAACAATTTTTGGGTGTTATAAGCCATGTAGAGCAAGCCCTATGCTATTGAGGCAGCCCACGTGGTGTCTATACCCTCTCCTGGGTCTGGTTTTTATGGATGGGGTATGGGTCCGGTTTGGGTTCCTGTTCCTGGGTTCATGCCTGAGGTTGTGGGGGTTCCATGCATGACAAGCTGGCGGGGACCTTGCTGGCGGCTTCTTAACAGGTGCATCGGGCGTGTTTTGCCGCTGTTATCTTCTTTCCCCGGCTGCAACAGTGACTTATGCCTGGCCCATCCCCGCAGGCCACCACCGTGTGGTTCACCCCGCTGGTGATCCAGCTGGCATGCCTGTCTCTGGGCGTGGCGTGGGGCCTGCTGAGCGGCGGCGCCTACTATTTGCTGCGCCCCGCCGGGCTGGAGGTTAACCATAAGGTCAACTCCGCCGTGCTGGGCACGCTTTCGGGGGTGGCCGCCATGACCGTGCTCTTCTTCCTGGGTGGCGTGCTGCTGTCAGGTGAGAGAGGCGGGGTGCTGACTCTTGCTGAGCTGACTGGCTGCGGTTGTGCTTGTGTAGATAGTGTGGTGGGGGCGGTTGGCGGGTGATTTGCAGCGAGCGGAGGCCTGCTCTGAGTAAGCGGCAGCCTGGAAGGAGGCAACGCTTGTGTCCTCTGACCACCAGCGGGGTGTTGAGCCAGTGTTCTGCCAAGCTGTGCAATTTGCCGGTTTGACGGAGTTGAGCACCATGGAGAGCTACCAAGTCGCGTGCTGGGTTCATGGTGCAATGTGTGCTTGCTCCTTGCAGTGCTGGACGCATGCTTCGTGTGCTGGGCAATCGACCGTGACAGCCAGACGGTGTCGCAGCCTCAAGTATATGAGGTCTTCATGACTGTAAGCCGGGCGTTGGTCTGATAGTGCAGCGTCCTTTCATGACTCTCCCCTGTTTCTGGAGTGGGAGTGCGGTCAGTGAGGCCTGCTACAACACATGCCTCAAGCTGTGGGGCAGGAATAGGTGGTGTCACCCTTGAAAACGCATATGTTTGTATTGTACTTTAGAATCAGCCAGGCAGTACGGAGGGTGTATGACTGCTTGCGAAGGTTGTGCAGGTAGGTCTCTCCGTAAGTGCTTGCAAGCGCTGGTATGCTCTCGGACACTGATGGGATTGTCAAGATGTGGAAAGGCCTCGTTCACCTTCCCCTCCTGCGCAGGTGCCTTTGAAGACGCCCCAGGGCGCGGTCGTGCAGCAGCCCGGGGGCGACCTTGCGTACGGTGCAGAGCAGGAGCCCCTCAATGCCGCGCCCTTGCACCGCCCGGGCCAGGCGTACCAGCCACCCGTCATACACCAGGGGCCGCTGGTCTAGCAAGGCCTGGCTGGTGCGCAGGCGTGCTCGTACCTGTGCATGGGAAGTGGCCTCGGACCCTGCCTGGCAGCGGCTGCCCTGTCCACCCAGCAGACAGCGGTGGCGTAGCAGCACTATGGTGAAACCATGTTGAGTTTGGTAGCCCTATTGGAGGGGCTGCTGAAGCTCCAGCATGTGTGTATCCATTTGATATTCAATTCAAATGTATGCAACAGCACCTGTCGGAGCGTGGTTTCCTTCCAGTTGTAGCCTGTGCTTCCGCCGTCTGTGGTAAGTGGACTAAGAGGTGTGCCTGCTCCTGAATAACACCGCCCTTTGCGTTGGCCTTTTTAATGCACCCTATCTCATTTTGTTCCGCCACTCCTTGCTTTTTGGCGCCTCCCAAAACAGAGTGTAGGCGCAGTCATGGCTTGCACGGGTCAGCCAGCACATCGTTTGTCCATTTCGCAGTTGGACATGAGCTTGCAAGCTTTGGTGCAGTCAGTGCTGAGACAACATTGATTGTGACGTGTCGCAGCTCCCTGTGTGAATTCTGGTGCGCATTGCAGCGAGGAGGCTTTGAGAAAAGTGTTTCTGTTAACATGGGCGTGCATGCGGCAGTGGCATATAGAGATACTGCTGCACAAACTGGGCCTGCTCACTGACGCAGCTGGCACCCGCCACAGTGCTGTGTGACCCCTTCCTGTCACGTGCACTTTTATCTAAAGCTGGGCAGTGTTACGCACAGAGACACGCCAGACCTCTGTCTTTCTACCAGCAAGGTGCTAGGAACATGAAGCATCATTCTGCACCTTAAGGTATCATAGAGAGAATGATGACCTTTGACGCCGTCATTTCAATGGAAGCAATGGCAGGTAGGAAGTTGGGGAGTCCGCAGGTGTCGAAGTTGAGCCTGCGCCCAGCAGCCGAAGGAAAGCAGGCACCACTTGGAGAGCAACTGTTTCTGGCTCCTGAGTGTCTAAGCATGTTCTCGTGAAAAGGTGTACGTTGGCTACTTATTGTCTCGTGCCCTGGCTGCATGCCACCAGAGTACTTACTGTTAAACAGTTTCCAGCAACCATCTGTACACTCTGAAGGGCCTAGCCTGCCTGCGCTGAAGTATTATGTTTCAGCAAACCATACTAACACAGCAACATACTTACCGTCTCTCCCCAGCCTGTGCCAAGGGTGGGTCACCGTCACATGGCAAGAGACTACGGAGGAAGACTGTCAGCCCAGAGGTAGAGAAGGCTATAAAGAGACGGCTGCTCAGAAAGGAGCTAGCATACTCGCACCACGCTCGTCAGCGCCTAGACCACAGGTCTGCTGATCCTGTAGGTTGGCTAGGTAGCATGCGCTGTGCACACCACTTGGCTCCAGCCCTCGGCTGAGGGCAAGTCCTGGCCTCATACACGCACACCCCATCTTTCATCGGTTTGGACTGTAACCGCTCCTTCCCTAGCCTGCAGACTTGTAACTGAGGAGGCCATCCTGGACGTGTTGCGCAACGTCGTGATCCTCCAAGACCTGTCAAAGTTCGGGTGCGCTGCATCAGAAGCCCAGTAGCTCCCCTATGAGATGTGCATCCCTCTCTGCAGCGCGGCTGCAGTAACCAGAGAGACTTGCAGCTGGGCCGCACCCTCGCCATGACCCCGCTCCCTTCAGTAGGGGTGGCAGGTAGTGCGAACAGAGAGGAGATAGGGTTGAATTGTACTGGTTGTGCCATGTTCTGCAGGGGTGGGCGGTCGCCTCAGTTTGTGCTGGAGAAGAGGGCCGGCCCCAGCGTGCTGCGGGTGGTGTTTGCTCAAGCACCCGAGAAGACCGTGGTGGTCACTGTAGTTGAGAAAGGCCAGCCCCAACAGAGTGCTAGCCAGCAGCAGGGCAGCAGCGACACGCAGCAGCAGTGGTACCAGAGCGAGGGTGACGCCACAAGTCCTGGTGCTACACTTGTCACGCCCAGTGAATAAAACAGGTAGGAACAAGACCGTGCGGCCCTGAGTATAGTTGAGGAGCCACCTGGCACCTGGCAACCAGCCTGTAACCTCGATTAGCACTGTGGCCAGGTTGCGTCAAGGTGTGAACCAGCAATACTACAGCGGTCGTCCTGTTACTTAGAGAGCGCCAACCAGACACATCTCTCGCAGGACACCTATACAGCGCAGCTAGAATCAAATCGTTCCAGCCAGTTTACCTTGCTCCAAAAATACCAGCATGCAAATTAAGGAACACGCAATCCTGAATGGCATCCTGAAGCGATCAAGAGCACCCAATACACAAGCAAGGACTGAAGGCACTGGCAAGGACTAGTAGTGCATGCATTCCAGCCTGGGTAAGCCCAAAGCATTGGTTCTTCAACAGCGGACACGCGTCCGACAGTTGTAGACAAGGGAAAAGCGCAGTGTGGGAACCAAGACGAGCCACGCAACGTGGGCATTACCAAAGAGTATCACGAACAATAAAGCACGCAGACTGGGGCCTCCCTATGCCAAGAAAGGGGAGTAAGATCAAGAGGGGCCAGAGTGCGTCCTGAGCTGCTGACCAACTAGATACTGGGGAACATGAAGAGAAGGGGAAAGAGCCTGACCAGGCCTGCTGACAGGCACCATGGCCAGGACAAACCCAGTACCGGATGCCGAAACAGTAATGCGGACCTGACAGATATATCTTGGCTTGTACTTTCATTGTGATGAGGTGCAGGGTCCCTCCCGCGTCCTGCTGTCACAGGGCATCCCTTCCAACAAATGCCTTGCTTGCCAGCTGAATCACGCGTCGTGTCACTGTCATGCTTGGCATCTGCCGAACTCACCATTCACCTGCCACCATTCACGCGGTGGTGCAGCGCAGCAAGCAGGCGCAGGGCGGCATCGGCATCGGCGCCAAAGTGCAGCTGGTGCCCCTCCGGCTGTCCTCCTGCCTGCTGCGCCTGCTGCTGCTGCAGCTGGCGCTGGTCTTGCGGCAGCAGCGGCTGCTGTGGCTGGGGCCCTGCGCTTGCGCTAGGAGCAGGCCCCCTTGCCGGCTGCTGCTGCTGCTCTCGGGACAGAGGGCGGGGCAGGAGCTGCTGCTGCGGCGGCTGCGGGGCGCTGCCCTGCTGCTGCTGCTGCTGGCCCTGCAGCCCCACCGGCGACGGCTGCCGCTGCTGGTTGCCTGCGGCGCCCTGGCCTGCCACCGCACCCCCCGGCCTCGCCTCGGGGCCCCTCGCTCCAGTCGGCCCCTGCCCCGCACCCCCCCTGCCCTCCTCGGCTCCCTCGCCACCCGGACCGTTATCAAAGCCGGGGAAGCTGCCGATGGCCGGCGAGGGTGCCGCGAAGGGCATCGGACCCGGCATGCGATCCAGCTGCCTGCCGTGCTCCGCCGTCCTGTCTGGCACCTTGGTGATGGCGGGGACCGGGCCGGCATGGCTGTGGTGGGCCGGCGCCGCAAACATGCGCACCAACTCAGGGTGGTGCGCCAGCGGCAGGGCGGTGGGCGCTGTGCCGTGCGTGGGCGGCTTGTCGTGCGACCAGGGGACCTGCTGCTGCTGCTGCTGCTGCGGGGCCTGGTGTTGGTGGTGGTTGTGGCCTGGCTGCGCCTGGCCTGCCGCTTGCGAGCTGTGCCTGCCACCGGCGCCGCCGCCGCCTGGCCCAGCCGCTGCTAGGCTCTCAGCGACCAGGGCCACCAGGCGCTGGACCTCTTGCTGCTGCCCGCCGCCGCCCGACTGGCCAGCCTCGCCGCGGCCCAGCTGCTGTGCCAGGTGCTGCAGGGCAGTGATGGCAGCAACCTGCTGCTGGGGCGCTGGCGGCGGCGACTGTCGCTGTGGGGGCTGTGCCGGGGGCTGTACCGCGGCAGCTTCCTGCCCCGCACCAGCGGGTGCCCCGGGGAACTGGAAGGGCGGGGGCGGACCCCGGCCAGGCGGCACCGCGGCACCGAATGGGTGGTGTGTGGGAGGCGCAGGGTGGGGCAGCACCCTCGGCTGCACTGCCGCCTCCGGCAGTGGCGGCGGCTGGCGCATGCCCAGCTTGCGCGCCGCCAGCACGCGCATCAGCCCTGCATGGAAGGTTGCGCGCAACGACACGCTGCTTGGCGGGCCCGAGCAACAACACAGCTTCGTGTGACCTGCCATTCAATGTGCCTCCCGCATTGATATGGTCTCTCGGCAAACCAATCTCCAAACCAGCACCCAGCGGGAACCAGCAACACTGGCAGCCTTGCCAGACAGCCACAACCCGGCAAAGGAACACAGCCTCGTGCAATTCACGCCCCCCCCCCCTCCCCCCCGGTCAGCCAACCTCCCACCTTGGAATGCCATGGCATGGTCTGGGGTGGGCAGCAGCAGCCACCAGCCATCCCTGCTGTCCCACACCGCGGCGTTGAGGTACTGATCATACTCCAACCGTGGCTCCACCTCGGCTGTCTGGTAGGTGGCCAGCCGACCCCCTCCAGCATCCAGCACTGCAATGCTGGACTGCGTGATGCTGCTGCCAGGGTCCCTGCAAGCCACAGCGCCCCTGTTTGCAACGCATCGCGGTACATGTGAGCTGCACGCTCTGCTCGCGGGCGAACCAGCAAGGCTCACAACGGGGCTTCCAAGAAGCTTTGTGCACCAGCTGACATAAGCACGGCATGCAGTTACGCTGGGCAACAGCCAGCACTGCTGAGAGGTGGACGCGCAAGGGAGCCTCCCAATCCCTCCCAAACCCAGCAGGCAAGCCTGCAGCGGTCACCAGGCATGCCATCCCACGCACCCAGGAGTGTGCAGAGTGATTGTCACATCATGGATGGCTCGTGGCTCAATGCTGCCGTCAGGCAACTGCCCCCGAAACGCAAACTGGCAGCCTGGTATGTGCGGCTCCGCCTGCTGCTGCCGGTCCTGCATAGTGTCAACAAGTACATTCCCACCATAGGTTGGCAGGTCTCCCAACAACCGAACCATTCCTGAGACGCACAATGTCTTGGTTCAAGCCAAGATCATGGCCACTGCACATCAATTGACACTCCTACTGCCAACCTCCCAAGTCACAACCAGTGCTTTGATGCAGCAGGGCGCCGCAGGGCAGAAACCTGCAGCAAAGCCACGCTAGGACGGCTTGTGCAAGGCAGCAGGTGGGTGCACCGCCCACCCACTTACCAGGGGTCGGCCCTCCGCCTGGCTGCCAGCTGCTGCTGCCGCGGCTAGGACCTTGGCCAGAGCAGGGAACAGCGAGGCAGCTGCAGAGTCGCCCATGCCGGCCCCCAGCAACTCTCCCGACGCGGACGCGGCCAGGTCCCGCGCAAAGTGCTGCTGCTGCTGCGGGTACGCCTGCTCCGTTCTCGGCCGCTTGTGCTGGTTCTGCCAGCCGAGCCCGGGCAGCAGGCCCTGCAAGCACAGCACACATAGCGGGGTCATGCAAGCAGCTCTGCACCCCGGAGACTAATGCGTGGATGCAGGCAACCAAGATGTTAGACAAACACCCTATGATGCCATGGGCAGCTCCCATTCCATCAAGCCACGCAGCTTAAAAACAAAGAGCCTCCCTGGCAGCCAGGTCCCCATGGGTAAGGGCAAATGCCTTCATGCCCCGTTCCCGCTTTCCCTCATCGCACCGCAAGTAAGTCCTCGGGTATCATATCGCTGCCCCATGCGCCAAGGCCGGGTGCGCCAGGGCCCCCCCTCCCCCGCTGCGTGCGGTCCTTGCACTGCTGACGGTACAGCTTCACGCCGCAAGCGTTGCACAGCGTCCCACGGCCTGCAGCTCACCATGGCACCCTTGGAACTGATGCCCAGCTGCACATACGCCCCACAGGGGCTCAGCTCCCTTCATCACATCCTCCTCCTGCCAGGCAGCAATGACTGGGCTGCAAACACCATCGCGGCGGGCGGCAACCTCGCTCAACACCTCACTAACCAAGCTGGCACGCAGACCTTGCCCAGAGGCGTTCAACGAAATACAGCACCCAGCTGCAGGGAGAGATTGCCCTCCCCCCCCCCCCACCCACACACACGACCACCACCACCACCACACACACACTGAATGGTGCCAAGAGCAGACGGCCAGAGCCTGCAATGGACCTGACACCCTGGCAGCCCCATGCATGCCCTCATCCCTCACCATGCACAGGGTGTGTGCGCCACATGGGTGTGTCTGTAGACCCGCACTCGATGCACCTCTGCACAACAGCAAGCCAGGAGTGAGAGCAGTCCAGGAGTGAGAGCAGTCAACGTCCAGCAGCGACACACGTAGCAAAAGCATTGCCGCGACACACAGACTCACCCAGACAAGTAGCGCGCCCTGAGCCAGCATATCAAGCAACCCTAGAGCTCCGTGACGCTTTCCATCCCACACATTTTTAAGTGGCCTTTCCAAGGCCTACAGCGCACCAGCACAGGGCAGCTAGCACCACACAGCCAGCCTACACTTGCCTTGGCCGGGGGCCCAGACCGCGGCCTATTGTTTGGGCCAGGGGGTAGTGCTTGGGCATCTGTTCTCCACCCAGGGGGACCTGATGCGTCTTCCGGCTGAGCTTCTGACTGCAGGCCCTGAGCACTCGTCCCGTCGGCAGCCTGCTGGGGGTCGGTACGACTGTCCTGGTGGAGGGTGTTGCGCGTCCCTGGCTCTAGCTGCTGCCCAGGCCAACGCTGGGCGTGGTGCTGGGCTTGAGGGTCGGCCTGTTTGTGCTCTTCCTGCTGCTCTTCCTCTCTGTCACCTGGAGTGTTGCCAGAGCCCTCCTTGGTGGCACCCCCAGACAGGGTAGCCGACGGTTCTGGCCGGACTTCCGTGCTGCGCTGCGCCGCTTGTAAGCCCGTCTCCTGCCCACCGGACAATTGCTGGGTGGCATTCGCAGCAGCACCTGCTTCAATGGCTGCACTAGCCAGGGGGTCACCTTTTTCTGACAGGCCTTCAACCGCCTCCACTGTGCTATCCCTATCTGCGCCAGGGGCCACACCTGACGAAGTTGTGGGCATATCAGATGACGTCCCCGTCCCCCGTCATGTGCCAAAGTACCGTTGTCTCCAGTCGGATCGGAGGCAGGGACAAGCGGGCCCGCGGTCACAAGATGAAGACCGGACGCAGACCGGACACAAAACTGTGTATTCCTAGCTGGACAGCGTGACAAGGCGGTGACCGGGGGGTCGGGGGGCGTGTGCCAGATCCGATCCCCGCAGATCCACGGATTATGTATGTAGGGGCGGTACTGCGCCTGGTGTCACTTGCCCCCCTCAGTTGCTCGTGGATTCCACTGCCAGCCTGCCTTGGTTGGCACTGAATGGCACTATTGGCTGGATTTGCAGACGCTGCCAACTCCACCCTGACGGCTTCTACCTACCAGTCACTGCCAGGAGCTACTGGGGCCTGATCCTGGCTGTCACCATCAAGGACAGCCCAGACTGCGCTGCCAAGGGCTGGGCCTGGTGCAAGGACCGCATAGTC
>BBXU01000416.1:0-62760 GCA_001598975.1 Parachlorella kessleri
TCGGGTGAGTAGTGCCGGCACAGTCTTGCGTTGCACCTGGGCAGCACTGCAAGACTGTGCCGCCACTACTCACCCGACTATGCGGTCCTTGCACCAGGCCCAGCCCTTGGCAGCACAGTCTGGGCTGTCCTTGGATGGCTATGATGACAGCCAGGTTGAGGACCCAATACCAGTAGTTCCCGGCAGTGACTGGTAGGTAGAAGCCGTCGGGGTGGAGTTGGCAGTGCTTGCAGTATTCAGCCAATAGCACGCCAGTAGCTGCCCTGCCACGGCATTAGTGAGCAACAGGAGGGAGCAGGGTCAGCAAGCAGGCCGTCTCGCCCGGTCTGCACTTGCTTGGGGATAGTGGGAGAATGCAGATAGGCCGTTGGCCGAGCGCCCTCGGGGTCAGTCTCCTTGCGTGCACTGGCTGGCTTGACCTTGTTCAGGACTAGGGTGGCGGTCACCAGGGAGGGTCTTTTGCTGGCTGACCCTTGTTGTCACCGGGCACCTTCCACTTGCCCGTCTCCATGCCGTTAAGCATGCCCTGCAGGTACCCCACCACCTGGTATGCTGTGGTTGCCTGGCTCGGTCTCAACCACCACCGCTGATTTAATTACGGCGCTGCCAGTTGCAGCACCCAGTCTCTCTGCGACTTGCTCGGCGTTGCTAGGCGCGAGAAGCCCAGCTCAACGGGCTTCCTTTTGCCCCAGCCAACCGACGCCACAAGCTGGCAGGTAAAAAACAAGGCCTTCCCTAGGCAAACAGGCGTTGCCATTTTGTTCGCACGATCAGTTGCCACCGTCGGGGGCCGCCCTGGGCTTGTTGACTGTCATCTGAGTGTCACCTTGGTGCCACCTGAGTGTCACCTGCGCCGGGTGCCACTCGCCCCCCTCAGGTGCTCGTGGATTTCACTGACAGCCCGCCTTGATTGGCACTGCATGGCAGGTTCCAGCCCTGTGACAGAGAAACATGCCAGTCAAACACCTCCTGCCGCTCATTGCAGCCTTGCAGAGGCTGTGCACCCAGCATATTGCAGGCTTGCAAGGGCAGCAACCTTCAGCTCGCTAGCTCCAGTCCCAGTCTGCCTGGGCTGGAGAGCTTGGGGTAAAGCACATCCGAAGAAGAAGAACGATATCCCTGTTCAAGATGCATCCTTCATACCCTCCTAGGAGACTTGTCTTGCTACTAGAAACACTCACTGAGTGATGGCATACCACTAACCAAGGCTCTGTCTTTCCTGACTTTCATGAAGGCCTAGAATACGTATCAGTACTCCTAGGCTTGCAGCTTTAGCACTGAGACATGAGTGTGGAGCTGTGTACTAGGGTAAATGTCCCGGCGGCTGGCCAGCCTTCCAGGCCATTGGCAGGCAAGCCCCTTTAATGCCCCATAAAACAAGTTTCAATATTGCTTTCCCCTCGTTAAAGGCCTAAGATCCCGCAGGAGAGTCAGGACCGCAATGTGCATGGCAAAGGCTTTGAGGGGGTTGGGAGGTGGACGGTGTCGAGCCACATGTACACGCAGTACCACGGGAGGACCAGCGCCTCGCTTCGCGCTACTTCTGATGGCGTGAACGATGCAACTTGGTTTTGGTTCATCTCATGCTCGCCGTTGCAAGCAGGAACTGTGCGATGGGGTCTTCTGTGTTGGGGTTCAAGCTCCCCTCCTTTAACTTCGGTAGCAGTAATGGCAGACAACAGAAGAAGGCTCAAGTGAGTACCACTTCCTCAAACGTATTACAAACGTGTACTTGCTGGTTGCCGATCAGGTTGGGATCGTCTTGTCTGTACACTGATCTAGGCTCTTCCATCCCCTGTGCGGCTCAGACATGGTCGGAAGCTGCTAGCAGCACGAAGAGGACTTAGTGTTTGACCACCTTGCAGCTCCTAGAGGCCATCAAGCCAACCAAGAGGGGCCTCGCAGCAAGCATTGAAGACAAGCAGAAGATTGAGGACTTGGCTAAAGCGCTGGAGAGGTCAAACCCCACGCCCAACCCACTGGCAAGCGAGCTGCTGAGCGGGCAGTGGGAGCTGCAGTACACAACAAGCGACAGCATATTGGGGACAAATAAACCCTCCTTTCTCAGGCCCGGCGGCCCCATTTATCAGATCATAGGTGGGTCACTGGGTGTGATCGGTGGCTCTCGACATGTGAGCTGGGGATGCGACCGTGGCTCTCTTGTCGTTTGCATGCTGGGTTGAAGCTTATGTACCGTGCAACTTAGTAGCAACTTAACCACTCAACAAGTCAACAACCCCCCCCCCCTTTCTTGGCCAGCATCCCGCCTTACTAGGGCTTTGTTTGCTCTCTGTCTGGTGGCTACAACCGACCTCCACGCTCGCTCCTGCGCCTGTGGAGTCCTCTCACTCCCCGACTGCCTGGCCCTTTATATCGCAGACACCGCCACACTAACCGCGAGGAATAAGGAGACCTGGCCGCTCTACAACCAGGTCAGCGCGGAGCTGATACCAGAGTCCAGTAGCAAGGTGAAGGTGCAGTTCAAGGAGTTCAAGCTGCTGGGGCTGGTGCCCATTAAGGCACCTGGGTCAGCCCAGGGGGAGCTGGATGTCACATACCTTGATGACGACCTGCGCATCAGCCGGGGGAACAGGGGCAACTTGTTTGTGCTGAAGATGGACGACCGAAGTGTGAAGCCTTGAGCGGTTGTTGGGATGGCCGGGCAGGACGTGTGTGCTACGGCGGCAGACATTTGGGGGCGGCATTCAACGATTGCTACGGGCTTGACAGAGCGGCTGTAACGCGCTGTGGCGTTTGCTGGCGGTGTTCAAGCAGTGGGTTACTTCGATGCCCTCCTCCATGACATACATACCCCTGCTGGTGGTGGGCAGGCCTAGTGCGATTTGTAAGGGGAGCTTACTGATTCAAGGTGTTGGGCAGGGTGCGCTATCAGTGGATTTGGGCGTACAAAATCGAAACTATGCATTTGGTGAATTTTAGGTAGGTATGGATTTTATTTCTGACATTGTGTGTTCTACTTATTTTATGTGCGTATTGCGCACGTTAGGGACCAGACTGGACTTGCTTTTTTTGGTGCTGGCAGACTGCTTGAGTTGCTCTGCTGTTTTGCACTGGTGGCAGGTGTTGCAACAACTGGCATGAAGGAATATTAGCATGGGTGGCAGGCAGTGCGAACAGGGTGTGAGAGTTGAGCTGTACGTACGGGAGGGGATGCAGAGTGCGCCTGAGTCTTGCAGGAGTTCTGAGCCACTAGTTCTCTCCCCGAGATGAGCTAAGGCCACTGGGAGAGGAGATGCAGCTTAACGTTGATGAGCTGAGCCTTGCCTAGATGACTGGCCAGACGGCACCTCCCCAAGGACCTAGGCCATCGTTATCATTGGGGTGGGGTTGTTGCAATGGTGGCAGAAAGGGCAGTTTAGGTGAAGCTAGCAAGGGTGCACCATGCTTCGTATGCCTGACTGAGGCCAGGGCCACGTGCTCTCCAAGACGTGCTCAGGCCACAGGCACCAACCCCTTGCTTGTTGATGGTGGCAGGCACTGCGAACCGAGGATGGGTGGGGGCAACTGCATGGACAGTTTGCTACAAGCCAACTTGGCCTCCGTGGCACAAATGGTGCTTACTGGGCTGGGGTGGATGGGACTAGGTGGTGCCCTTGAGCATCCCGTGTCATCCAGTCCTGCCTACTACCAGTCGGGGAAACTACCCTGTTATTACATCAATTCTGTCATAATTCAGTCACATTGATGTTTGAGTGCCGGCTTGGGACACCCCAGCACTGGGTCAGAATTTGAACACGTTGTTTGATGTGTATCCCAACTCCTGCACGCAAATGTGCAATCCATCAGTGATGCAGTGCCGGGAAAAGAGCATGCGCTGCACCCCGGCATGCCACCGTCTTCATCACCATACTTGAGGCAAGCTCCACGCTAGCCAGTGCTGTGCTCACAAAACCTGGCATGCCTAGCAAAGCTGACCAACGAGACCCAACAATGACATCCATCCAAGGTCACACACACTAGACCTCACTAACCGAGTCCGGTGACCAGGAAATCACACCCAGCCCACCTCCTGCATCCACCGGTGTCACCTACCCGACATTCCTCCCATGCCCTGCACAACAGTGGCCCCCCCCCGCCCACCCACCTTGAGCAGTCCCTCCAGCGGCCCCTGGCTCCTGTCCGGCAGCTTGTCGCCGCTGATGGCCTTCATCATGGGGGGCGGCCCACACACCAGCACCAGGCTCTTGTCACCGGGGGGCGGCAGGTGGTCCTGGAGCATGCCGGAGGTGATGTACCCCACCCCGCCCTTCCACCCCTTGCTGTTGGCCTTGTCCACAACATAGTGCACCTGGGGACCAGCAGGCAGGCAATGGCTGGCAGCAAACATAGAGGTGCTGGAGGAAGAGGGCGAACAGGGTTCACGGCTGCTGCCGCTCATGATCGAAGTGTTGTTTTGCTTGCCAGGCAACCTCCATATCGCCCCGGCTGGCCCAAGGAGCTCGGATACCTGACTGACAAACTCGCCTCCCAAACTTGCCGACCAATGTCAGCACTGGATACACACTCATAGCATGCACCAAAGTAGACGGCACACAGCATGAGACTAAAACAGGCGTACACGGGTAATAGTCCTTCCTGGCGCATGGGCTTACCTTGAAATTCTTGTGCTTCTTCGCAAGGTCATCTATCCGCGGCTTGAGCATGATGTCATTCTCAGACACCTGCACATTGCACACCATCCTCAAACTTGAGGTCCTTGCCAAAACCCATCAAGCCACCACCATGTTCAGAGAGTGACCTGTAGCACACTACACTACACCCTTGTGGACAGGGAGCGTCTGAGCAGCACTCTGTCCACACACCAGGGGATGCAGAACACCACTGTCAGGCTGAGCAGCCCACTGTAGATCCGGACGAGAGCCGGCTCGAGGTCTGATGCCGCCAGGGAGTATACCGTCCATGTGATTATGAGTGGGGTAGGCTGCCCCCGTGTCTGCCTGTTCCCTTGCCTGGCCTGGCGCTCACATTGGCGTAAATGAGGGTCAGGTCGAGCGGCAGCTTCTGCACCAGAGCCTCTTCCACCACTTGCAGCATGGGGGTGATGCCCGTGCCGCCAGCAACCAAGCCTACAGCCTTGCGCTTGGCGATGTCAGCCAGGGGGATCTTGGGGATGGGGCCCTGCACACACACAGTGCACCCGGCAGGCACACGCTCAGAAATAGCAGCTGCTGTTTTTGATACAAAGGGGTAGGTGGAGCTTGCAGCCATAGGCCTTGAGAGGACAAGGTGAAGGGTAAGGTTTGCAGGGATGACAGTGTCCCTCTTGCCGGCTTCTATGCCAAGCTGAAGGGCAGTGACCTCCAGCTGACTGGGTCCGGGTAGGGTCAACTGGGTACCGACTTTCAGCTTGGGACACAAACCCCCGTCAACCTCACACAGCAACCCTGCTATGCACCTCCCAATGCCCCCATTCACTCCCACCTTGATATCAAGCGTGTCGCCTAGATCTAGGTTGTGGATGTGCTGCGACATCTTGCCCTGGGGGTACACCTTTATAGCCTGCAGGGCGACAAGCAGACAGGTCTGGCAACTACAGTGGCTGGCTTCAAGCCATGCTGGTGTGTCTACCCCCTGTCTTGCGCAACTTGAGACAAGGTCAATCTCTTCTGCAAAAGTATGACTTGTAACTGGGGCAAAACGTGGTAAGATATTGGGATTGGGTGTTCCAGCAGTCAACCTACGTTCCTTCTAGTCCATGGCTACATCACTCCAGCTGCAGCGGGCAATGCAGGTGGCAAGAGCTGCCGCTGCCAGCCAGCCTGCCTGCCAGCCGGCTTGTGACCACCTCACCAGGTCTAGGTGACCCTTGGTCTCTGCACTGATGGGTGTGTATGGCCGGATGACAAACGCCTTGCTGCCGTCCTCCTTCACACTGCCGATTGGTGCCCGGGTCATGAGGCAGGAAGCTACAGGCAGCCCTGGCACCTGGTTCTTGTCTGGCAGTGCAAAGCGGTAGAGGTAGGTGGGCGTGGGTGTGTTGAAGGTCTGCAGAGGAGGGGATGGGGATGGAGTTGTCAGGGCGTTCTAGGGTAATTGTAGTGTGTAGATGGTCTCTCCTGCATCTTCAAATGCTCGCAGCAGCCCACTGCCTCAGCCAGAACAGTTCGGCATATCAGTGCAAGTGTGAGCACCTGCTGCACAGTGTGTGGCAGGCTCCTTTCCCCCACCAGTGCTTAGGGTGCGTTGGGACACTCTCGAGCCAGGAAACAGGCACCGCAACCCTACACTCACCAGCTGTTCCTTTTGAATCTGCAACAACGCAAACAAAGTAAAATGGTCAGCACCTTACAGTATGTTTCATAAAACCTCACCACAAGGAGTTGCACCTAGTAGCTGCTGCACATCCTCTGTGGTACGTACCAGCTTGAAGCTTTGCCACTCCTGTGGGTTGAGCGGGCTTGGAGCTTCCGCCGCAAGGGAGGTCGGCTGCAGGGCGGAAGAGTGCTCGTATGCAGAATCAGTGGATGCTGCAGTATCAGACCTCAGATCACCTTCATGCTGTGCTGTTGACTTGCACATGTGCGCATGTGCTCCCCCAGTTCCCCCTTAAAAGCTATGAGAGGCTTCAGATCGGCAACAGTATTATCTTACCAGCAGGTAAGCGGCTGCTGTGGTGCCAGCGACAGCAGCGGCTCCTGCTGCCCCGAGCAGTTGCCAACCCTTGATGCCTAGTCTGAACATGATTGTCAATGGGGCATATGCAATGCATTCAATCTAATTCCTCGTTAAGCCTCAACTCATGAGTCAAGCGCGGGTGCCAGGCTGGCCTTTGCAGGGCAGTTTGGGCACGCTAGCTGGCTTTCAGCCTTACACACCACCCTCTGGTCATTATAAGCTCCTGTACAAGTGAAGAACTGATCTCGCCGGAGGGTCACTTGAGGTCATGGCTATTCAGGACGTACGAGTGTAAGTCTAATGTATCGCCTTTAAAAGCGCGGTAGCAGCCCATATACTAGTGGAACTGACACTTTGTTTTCATGCAGGCTGGGGGCACTGGCCCTGACGTTCTTGGTGGGAGTCATACTTCAGTTTTTAGGGTGTGCACTTTGGCACAACTGGTGAGTGGTTACTCTACAGTAGAGGATGTTCAGCGTCTCTGGATTTATGCAACTGTGAACCTGGTCCTTGCTCACTGACAACTTGCTCGAGACCTTGCCCCCGCAGGTGGCCTATGTTGACAGGTGGGAAGGCGCTTGAAGCTGTGGTGGTGCTGGCTGGTTGTTGTGAGACCTGCTGGATTGCAAAATCCGACTAAATCAACTGCCTGGATTAGTGTGGAAAGGCCGAGCACGGCGATTGTTGAGCGAAGTTGCAGCAGATATTTTGTGGAGACTTGAGTATTCCAGCCTGTGCATCTCACAACATGTTGCCAGAATAACTGTCTTCTGGCTGCAGCATTCATGTATGTTCTTGTGCCTATGCCCTACCTCTTCTTTGGAGCGTCCGAGTCATCATATGGCAGCAACCTTGCCAGCAGCTGGGTTGATGCGGGGAAGTTCTTGGTAAGTTGAATGCCCGTTGCCTGCCGTGCAGCATGCAAGGCTGCTAGGTGGTAGTGCGAAGAAGGGCTGACAGCTTATCCCCTGCATGATGCAGACGGGTTTCAGCGCAGTGGGCTCTTTTGCTATCCCAGCAATACTATACCATTCACAGGTGAGATGCAGCATTGGAACCGCTCTGTTCATGCGGGTGCTGTCAGTTCCGACCCATTCCACTGCACAGTGTCCAAGCTAGCCCGAACCAGGGCTTATGAGGAACACGCCAAGCACTTGACATAAGTCTTGTTGCTGGTTGCAGAAGATAGCACTGGGGGCCCTTGGAATGGAGATAGCAGCCATGGTCGTGATGGGTGGCACACTGGTTGCATACCAGTTTCTTAGTGAGCGTGATAGCGGCAGCCTGTATTACTACTAAAGCTTTTGTCTTGTGACTTGTTGCTTGCCGTGGCATTGTTTGCGAAAGCAAAGCTGAATGACAAGTATGGGCAGGTGACTACCTGGCCCTCAAACATTGTATGATTTGCAACTATGTACAACCGCATAAGCGTTGCGGAAGTTGCATAGTAACCAAAGGGTTGAGTTGACTACAATGAGTGGCAATTGATAAATCGCCACTCGCAACCCAACAACAGCCTCGCAGGGAGTGCTGCTTATCGCCTCTTGGGCGCTGCAAGAGTCGCAAAGACAGCATCCAGCTTGGCAGCATCCAGAGCGCGGCCGCTGTCAGACCCTTGTGAGCCCAGCAGCTCCTTCCCTGGCAGGCGGGTGGCCCCTCCCAGCCTGCTGACCAGGCTGGCACCGCCTGCTGGCCCCCTGCCAGGGCGGGGAGGCAGGCTGGGCCCGGCCTCTGCAAGCTGCTGCTGCAAATTAGCAAAGCTGGTTGGACCAGCAGGCGCAGGCTCGCTGCCAACTTGCTGCGTGGCCTGCAATCGGAAGGGTGAGCAGCTCTGATGATTGGAGAAGCTCCTCTGTTCAACATGATTGATTCAAGCTGGCAAGCTGCCATTGCGCTTTGGCTAGCAGGCTACAGGCGCATTGCATGGGCGAGGGGCAACCCTGGCAGGCAGCTGGCAGCCTCGACAGACACATCATGGGCCTCCGATCCGCCACCCACCTTCTCTGGCGGCACAGCGCTGTTGCTGTCATCCCTTCCAAACACATAGGACCGTGAGCCAATGCCTGCCATGCTGCCGCTGTGGTGCCGCTGCGCTGTGGGCTGCCTGCCCACAAAGGAGGAGCCCCGCGCTAGCCTGCTGCTGCCGCCACCACCAGCCCCACCCGCTGGTTCTGAGCCCAGCATGAGCCCGGGTGGCGCCAGGCGTGACCTAGGGGGCAGCTGTGGGAGGGTAGGCTGGGAGCTGCAGCGGGCCAGTAGGCTGAGCACCTCTTGGGAGCCCTCGTCCAGGGGTATGCTGCCGCCAGTGGGGCTGCTGGGGTCCTGCCGGGCAGCACACAGGCACACCCAGTGTGAGCGCTGCCAGCAGCTGCCAGATGTGGGCAGTAGACCGGGTGAGCAAGCGCAGAGCCATTGAGGCCAGCAACAGCACACAGGCCCCTGTGGCGAGGTGCAGTGACCATGCACACAGGCAAGGGCAGCACCCAATGACAGTGGCATTTACCATACGACCCCCTTCATAGTGCCGCACCTCCTGCTGCTGCGATTCCCCCATGGCGTGCCGCTGCTGTGCTCGCTTCAGCAGGTCCAGATCCTCAGCATCCTCATCGCTGCCAGCAGCATCCTGGAACCAGGGCACGCCATCATCCCCAGGAAGTGCCAAGTCAGCGTCGTTCTCATCCTCGGTCCTAGCCCTGCGACGCCGGCCAGCCACCTCATCATCCTGCGGGCAAGCGCAGAGGCCAGGCACCAGCTGAAGGCACAGGGGAACGGAAAGACATGACATACAAATTGCAGGTCCTATGGCGCCCTCGCCTAACCCTCGTCTAGGCGCTGATGCCTAAGAAAGCTGACCCGCGTGCGTAGAGTTACCGGTCTGTCTCACTGAAGCAGTGCATACAAAGGCAATGATCCTGAAGGGGACACCAAACCCCTGCCGTAGACGGCAATCCAAAAACAAGAAGATACTGTTGGCTGCAGACTCCTGTGTCAATTCCCCCGTGTGCCAGCTGAGGCAGGCAATAAGCGCCTAGCGTAGACTGTCAAGCAAGCAGCACCAGGCTCTCCCACCTCATCATCCATGAGGCCTGCTCCCCGACGCCTCCTGAAGCCGTTCTTCAAGCCTCGTAGCACCTGCTGCAGCTCCTTTGCATCCCGCTGCTCTGCCCATTGCCGGTGGAGCTGCTCCCGCTTACGCAAGTCAGCACCCGTTTCCTTGGCAGTGCCTATAAGGTCGGCCTGCATGTGCAGAAATATGCAGGCAGGTCTTGGCACCTACTTCATCGCCCGCACTCAAACCCAAGGCACCAAGCTCATGGTCAAGGGTCCAAATATCCAGTACAAATCAACAGTTCGAATGACCTTGTGGCTGCATTGCCTTGCACATATCTTTCAGCAGCTACTGCAGGCTAGGACCCTCCCTTACCAGCTCTCCCTGGTCATCAACATCGTCGTCATCTTCGTCCTCACTGTGCTCCCCCTCCTCATCACTGCACAGCCAGCATGGACACCCTTCTGGCTCTCAATCTGGAAAAGGCTGGTTGCCCAAGGGCAAACCAGATAGGGACGACGCCCAGCAAAAGCCATTGCAGAACGAGGTTAAGCTCCTGCTGCCGGCTCTGCATCAATCATTGCGCTACCTGCTGCCTCGTCCCTTAACTTTGTTTTGAGGGGAGCTCTACTACTTTGACAATTAGCAATAATATCAAACCAGCCCTGAAGCATCCAGCCCTGGTCTGTAAGCCTGACCCTTTCGCCACTGATCAAATCACTGGATGACACGACTGGTCACCTGGGATGGACACCACGGCCGAACAGAATTGCGTGAAGCCAACGCAGAAGATTCTTGCGAAACTCGCCCATGCGATGGGCGTGCTGCACCACTCCAGTCACTTTCCTGTGTCATGCTCACACTACCTCAGTGGCGCTGACCTCACCTGAGCTCTGCCTCCATGTCCAGCAGCAAGCGCTTGAGCCTGGGCTGCCGCTTGGCTTTCCGGCCAGCAGGAGCGTCCAAGGTAGGCTCACCTGCAGGCTTTATAGGCGAAGTCAAAGTTCGGCTAGCAGGCTCTGATAGACATGCCAGAGCCGGTGGCCCTCTGCAACACACCCTCTACCTGTCAAGCAATATTTGCATGAGAAGCCCCCTGCCTGAAGGCTTCCCATTCCTGATAAAGGCTCAACTCGCACATGAAGACTGCCCTCATAGCTGTGACTGAGCCCCAATATAGTCTTGTTAATGAAATTAGTAGTATGGGTGGCAGTCCGCTTGCCATTTCACTTGATCCTCTTTCTGTGCAAAGCACAGGCTGTCTGCGTGTCAGCTTGCCTGCTGTTTCCCTGGTCTCCATGTCCATATTTACTGCATCCCTGTCTTGGCCGCCAGCTGCCACCCCTGCCTCCGCAAGTGTGCCCGGCTCGCTAGCACCAGGACTGGAGGGTTCGCTTGGTTGAACAGGCCGCTGAGAATCCTCCTCGACTTCCAGGCCAGGGGCGCACTGTTGCTCCACATCTTCATCTATCATGAGAACAAGTTACAGGTACTGGGCGCACAGCTTGTCTAGCCAGACTTCCACCCCCCTCCTTGCCACTAGGGCTTGTTGCACCTTGACGGCTGGTCGGTCAGAAGATATATCGCCCGCCAGGATCAAGGCAAGCTCAAGCACACCACACCCTTTCCCAGCAAAGTCACATGACGCCAGTTTCCCTTTCTGCAACAGCCTGGTGACAGAGGCAGCGTGGCGACCTCTATAGTAGCCCTACCTTCATCGCTGTCATCTGAGAGGGCATCTGAGCCGAAGGGTGCTGTGGTGGTGTTCTCTGAGGTTGCCTGGGGCAGCTCCTCCTCACTGTTATACCCATCATCTAGCAGCACTTCTTCCTCATAACTCATCTCCTGCGTGACAAGAAACCACAAAGCCTCTTGACCATATTTGGATGCTGCAAGTCTCAGGCTAGTGACAGCCCTGGTTGGTCGAAGTGCTTTAGCCATAGCTAAAACTCCGGCGTGGCAAGCGGGCATCAAGCATTGCTCTTACTACATCTGGACCAGGCAGGGTAATGAAAGCGGTTAATGTGGACCCTACGCCCTTTCACCGGCAGGCCACACGCCGGAGTTTGAGCTTGCCTGACTAATGAATGGCATGCGCTGCTTTTTGGCGGTGCTTGGAAGCTCCACCAAATTCTCAGCCTCAGCACCACCAGCAGAAGCATCCTGAGACACAATCTCCAGATCATCATCATCTTCACCCATTTCGGCTGCCTCAGCTGGCGCTGCTTCCAGTTGCTGCTGCGATTGTGGCGCCACTGCCTGCCCTGGGGATGCCTGCTCTCCATCAGCAACAGGCATGCCTGCGGGTGCAGCATCTCCGACGATGTGAGTAGCGGGCACAGCTTGCTCCTTGTATGCCTGGCGCCCAGCGTCAGGGCCGACTGCAGCCAAGTCAGCTGCCTCTTCATCAGCCGGTGAGGGATCCGCGGCTGTTGGAGGTTCTACGCCCCTACATGCTGCTGGCTGGGGTTGCTGCTGCTGTACCGAAGAAGCATTGACAATGTTGGCAGGTGGGGCTTTATCGCGCTGCGCTGCTGCAAAGACCTCCTCAAAGCTAGGGGCATTGCTGAGCTTGGGCTTGGGGGCCCTGCAATGCACCACAGCAGAGGCTATTGAGGAACGAAGTGCATGCTAAGCAGCAATGGCTGCTTACGGGCAACAAGTGTGCATGCTGCAGGCCCAGTGTTCTGGTTGGCATGGCAGGCAAGGGCGGCATGCTGCAATAACTAACCCTGGGCACAAGTGATCCGCGCAAAGTTACAGAAGCTGCAGTTAGGAGACGCACATAGCTCTTCCGCACCTCTGAATGGCTGCTTGCTGCCGCTGCTTGATTCTCTCCAATATGCTGCTGAGAGGTTTGACCTCAACTTCAGCAGCTTGCCCCAGCCGGTCCCGAGACGCGGTCTCTGCGATGGGCATACAAAGCATCTTTTTATGGTACCAAGGAGTCAAGCTCTTCCCTAACGGGGCCTTGACTGCTCCCTTCAGCAGGACTCCTTGGCTGCCTGTAACAATGCCTCCGCCCTCAGCTTTCGCAAGGGGCTTCCCACGTGTCTCTTTTCATATAGCAGCCGGGGCTGAAATGGAGCCGGCATGGCGTCCAAGAACACTGCTGCTCTACTACTTTTAGATGGTACATGGACCCACCTCTCAGCACCCGCTGCGTGTCTGCGTCCACATCGCCCCAGCCTATGCTGCCCTCTTTGGCATCACTATGGCCTTGGCTCCTGCTTTCCCAACCTCCTCTGTCCTCCTCCTCCTCCTCTGTCAAGCAGATGCACAGAGGTTGCTTGTTACAGCAGACCAGGCATATTGAGAAGGAGAGGACTACGTCAGCTGAAGGCTGCGCTTGCCTTGCCTGACAGGTGGCAGCGTACAATGGCCAGCCAGCATACCTTCTGAGCCAGTAGCAGAGTTGTCGCCCTCTGCCTCCTTTCCCTCCTTGTAGTACTCGTTGAGTTCATCCTCCTCGTCTTCAAAGCCAGCACCTGCCTGTGGAATGCATGTCAAAGTGGTTGGAATCGTATAGCCTAAGGGATTAGAAAGGCTGATAGCTAGCGCCCCCCCAAAGTATAAGCACCCACGGCACCTTATGCTTAGCCATTGTCTTGATGGACATATGCTCGGCCAGCTCACCTCAGCCACAGTACCCCTCTCATCCTCCGACCCTTGCTGCGAGGCTGCTCCCTTTCCCTCAGGTGCTGCCTCTGCGGCAGGCCAGGCGCTGGAGGGGCTGGCAGCTGGAGTGGGCAGCTCCCTTGGTCCCGTTTCATTTGGTTCCCGGTTCTGGTCGAAGGGCGAGGGCGGAGGCAGGATTTTTGGGACCGCCCCAGCCTTGCGCAGCCGTGAGAACTTGCGCGCTCCTGGCTGGGGTGCGGCGTCCAGCATGAGTTCGTCCTCTGTGGAACCCATTGCCCCAAGTCATATGATCAGGGTAGAAATATTCCACTTACTGCATGTTCGCCCAGGGAAGACACTGAAGTTTGTCACCCGTAATTGAAAGCCACGCAGGGCCAGCAGACCCGCCAGCGCGCTAGACTTGACCATCCTGCTTGTCAACACCACTCGCTACCGGCTCGTAGGGCGATCGCAGGATGAAGATGGAGTCCAACAGGCTCGCACCCCTGCCCAAGCAGCCAACCCAGGCTGAGCTCTCCGCTTTTGTAAGTCTTCTAATACGCCCCTGACAGCTCACAGGGAAGTGCCCTTCAAAATGGAAATGCACGTGACAGGAAGGGGTCTGACAGTAGTGTGGCGGGTGCCAGCAACGTCAGTAAGCAGTGCACTTTAACCTGCCGGCCTTGCACAGACAAACGCCCGTCGTATCCCTGGCTTTTGCAGGTTCAACAACTTTTGCAAAACCTCCAAAGCAAGTTCAAGACCCTTGCTGAGCGGGTTACCTTCCAAATCGACGCACAAAGCGAGCGTGTTGAAGAGCTAGAACAGCAGATAAATGAGCTTCTACAGCAAGCCAAGATGAAGGACTCCTGCTAATCGCGTCACTACAAAAGACCCAACTGTACAAGCTGCAGCTGCCCCACATCTACGGCAACCTCGTCTACTTGGAATGGCTCTGGGTCAGGCGGCGCATCGAGCATGCTATATCGTCGGTACGGCAGCACTGACGGGTCAAAATGCCAGCCATACACCCCCTGTCGGTGCACCAAACACCGCTGCAGGCCTGCGTCCTTGGCTACTTGCGCTGCCCAGGCTGACCGATTGTTGGTGCGACCTGCAGTTAGTAAAAGCAGTGCTACACTGGCTCTCTCTGTGGCAGCTGTACTTGCGCTCAGTTATGTATTGCGTTTAGCTATTATAGCTCTTCTTCGTGCTTGAATCTGCGATAAAGCTGAGCTGAGATGGCTGCATTCGTGCCGAGATGAACATGCATAGTTGGGTAAGACAGACACGCATCACTTTTTGCAAGTAGGACTCACTAGACATGATGAGGAGGTCGTCTGGCGTGGGCTTTCGGAAGCTGTAGAGCCTCACAAACTGTTCGGAATCCAGCATAAAAGCGCTTGGCAGTTGGTCCACTGCAGCGAACGGGAAAGGGGCATAATATACTTAGAGCCAAGCCATGCCTCCTTGTTGCGCCCAGCGCACAGAGGCCGTATTTGTATTTTGGGTAGGAGGAGCCCGAACTGACGCCACAGGCACATACACAGATGACCATGACAGTTGCCTGATTAATAGGTGCCGCTATACCGACCGAGTTACGACCGGCCCCGCATCGCCTCACTCACATGGGACATGCAGGCTGCCACGTATGGCGCCATACAGTGCACGCTCGTCGCTGCGGCGTACATCTATCACCAGCGCCCGTGGCAGCTCTTGTTCCCAGACCACTCCAACCGTGCTGCCAGCCACAGGTGCACCCCCAGCCGATGTTGACTCAGCAAGAAGCAGGGCTACAGCCTCGCGATCTATGTAGCGCAGGTCTAGCTGCGCTTGGATGCCTGGCAAAAAATTTCGGAGGCAGCCATCTAAAACCATAGTGCGCTGGTAGCCCTGCAGGAGTGGGGCAATGGGGAGTATAGCTAAAATGTGGTGGTAAGGGCGCTAGGATAGCTGCAAGCCTTGTGCAATGGCACTGCTCATGCTTCGCCTCTGCTACAGCTTAAGCTTGCATGGTTGCAGCATGCTGCCTATGCAGAGGTAGCTGGGAGTGCATAACTCTCTCCGGCTGGGCGTCACCCAACATAATCAGGTTGGGTTATGATATGCTGACATGCAACTCCTCCACTAGAGGCCTGCCCATACATGTGCCGCTGCCTTGGCCGCTGCCAGCATTTGCTCTTCTTCGCTGTCCCCCACGAACACCAGCATGTGGTGTGCAGCGGGGTAGGGAACACCCTGGAAGCTCTCATGCCAGGCCACCTCAGAGCCCAGCAACAGGTCTATCCTGTCCCCTGCTGGCATGGCACCGCAAGACGGTCAGGTGTAAAATGCTAGTAGAATTTGGTTCATTTCTACAAGCTGGCCAGCCTTGGCAACTTGGCAAGTCATGATAAATCTTGGCAGCTCACTTCACCTGGCAGGCAGAGTGCGCCCTTCAGTTCACTAGGAAGAGGCTCAGTGGGTGCACGGCGCACATCAAATACCAGGTGTGGGTGCACCCCATGCTCAACCTGCAAAGTCAGAGAGGAGCTGGGGGCCCTTGAAAGTGACTAGTACAGGGGGCACCCGTTTGGCCAGCACACATTGCTTGTACCTCCCTGCACTTCTTGTCGATGACGTTTAGAAGTGACAAACGTACCAAGCAACTCACTCATGGCAACCTTCAGGCAAGCCTGTGGGGTGTTGGGTCACTTACGAGCATGCGCAAGCTTGATGGGGACAGCTTTGCATAGAAACGCCCTAGCCTGCAACAAGATTGCTCGGTGGAGGCCTCGTCACGCTTCTTCTTATTCAACTCTGACCTCAGCCAGCGAACCCCCCAGGCCAAGAGCGTCAGTATAAGCGCGCTTGTAAGCGATCCGCCTGCATTGCTTATTGATGGCATGTTGCCTCGGTCGATAAGGCCCGCAGGGTGGACCCCTGCTTGACACCCAGTGGCAGATTCTTCGGATACCATAGATACCCAGGGCCCTTGCTTCCTGTCCCACACCAGTGTACCGTTCCAATACGTATGCTTAGGAAAATTGCCAGCTTGATGATCGTTGGGAAATAATTATACACATTCCTCTGACTCAGTGCTCATGCCACGAATCAGGCGACCCTCACATGCTGGGACTTGGTATGACTCGCAAGGCAAGTCACCTTTAAGGTTACGTTGCTGCCAGCAGTGTGGCAAAAAGCCGCTTTCATCGAGATTCCTGGATTGCGTCTGCAGAAGGGCTCCTTTCATCAAAGATAGATGGGTGGCTAGAGAAAGCAGCAGCTCAGGAAGATGGCTTGCAGGAGCCAGCCAGGGCAATAATAGCACCACATGCAGGCTACAGATACTGTGGGCATATTATGGCACACGCGTACAGGCACATAGACCCGAGCCAAGTGTAAGTGTAGCGTGCGCACATTCACTTTGGTCCCCTGTCGCTGGCTCCCACAGCTGTAAAGTGGCAGGTGGCTATGTCCCGCCTCTGCAGGAGGCGGGTTTTCCTGCTAGGACCCTCGCACCATTACTATAGCAAGGCATGCCTGCTTTCACCTGCCAACAGCTACAGTACGCCGCTCGGTGAGGCGCAGGAACGTCAGTGTGCATTAACGTTGTGGGTGCTGCAGTGTGCCCGGGTACTTGACATAAGCCTAGCATTCAAGCCACAGGTAGCTGCAGTCCATGGTTACGCATGTCCGGGGGGACCATGCTCATTGCGGTGGGGCTCACTGTACCTGCAGGCAGCGCCTTGATAGACGAGGAGGTGTACACGGAACTCCGAGCCAGCGGCCAGTTTGGTACCATGGACTTGGATGTAGATGAGGTCAGCCATGTCGCCTTCGCCACTCAATCGTGTCACTGGTGGGCCTCAGGCACACGGCCGGTTTGTTTTGGAGGGCGTGCAAGGAACGGCACAAGCTACAAGCGAAAGGCCTCGTGTTGGTGTCACGCCAGCTGGTAGAGTATGATGCGGTGAGATCGCTCAAAGTCCTGTGCTATGCTGTGCAGGCCGAGCACAGCATGGAATTGCACATGCCCTACCTCATGCACGTGATGGGCGGGCACCCGTTCACACTAGTGCCAATCCTGGTTGGCGCGCTGCCTTTCGAAAGGTATGCCATGATGGAAGGACAGGAGCTCATGCTTGACTCTGGTGTGTGGTTCCTGCAGCTTGCTGAAGGTACACTCAGGAGTACGCAGTACTTGCCGCATAGGGGTCCATGTCTTGCCTTTACCCTGCATGCTCAGTGCTGTCTGCCGTGCCCAACTGGGAACCCGCGAGAGCTGCACAGTACCGCCAAGGTTTACTGGGAGCTGACTCGTTTTTAAGCCTATACCGCTGCCACTTACAGTGAGGCTGCCTATGGCGAGCTGCTGGCTCCCTACCTGGACGACCCCACCAACCTCTTCATTATCAGCTCCGACTTCTGCCACTGGGGCATGCGATTCAGCTATACCCATTACAAGCAGTCAGTCGTAAGTGGAAGAATTGGATGGACAGCGTTGGCATGCTGTGGGTGCTGCACTCAAGGCCCCCAGCGGTGGCTGAGCGTTTTAATCCCCCCGGCTATGCTACTTGTTGAGCGCGCAAACCCCAACCTCTGGTGGCCCTGGGGAGGGATGCCAGCTTGGCTGTGGCCAATGCGCCGGGCGGGTTCGTGCAGCAGGCTCCCCAGGCAGTAGAGACTAACTGGAGCAGGTGGCTTGAACCCTTGCAGGGTGCAATCTACGAGAGCATAGAGTGGCTGGACCGTCAAGGCATGGCAGCAATAGAGGCCCAGGACCCCGGCCTGTTTAGGGACTACCTGCGCAGCTATGGGAACACCATCTGTGGGCGACACCCCATCGGGGTGCTTCTCCAGGTCCGTGGGCAACAGTGCCCTGCCTTTTGAGCAGCAGGGACTTCCAGTCAGCTCTGTGGACAGCAGCCTAGGGAAAAATTTGGCCAAACCCTTGTTGAAGGCAAGTGAGCCAGGGGCTATGCCTCGTGGAATCCATTGAAGTGTCGGATCAAAATTCTGCCCAGGCTGTTGTTCTCTGTGATGGCGACCTTGGCACGGAGGGCAGGGTATGGTATGTTGTAGTCAGGGCTGTAAGCCCTGTTTACAGCAAGTGGGTGACCAAGCCAGGTGAGAGAACTTCTATGCCTGAAGAGGCGCTGGATCAGCGAGCACCTGCAACACAAGCTCGTAGTGAACAAAAGTAAGGAGCAGTAAGCCCCCCCTGGTTAGGCACCCTGCAAACCTCTACGGCAGCCCTCGAGGGTCTGGAGGGCATACTATGCTGCCTTGCAGGCCCTGCAGCGGTGTCGCACCAAGTTCAAGCTACAATTCACAGGGTATGACCAATCATCCAAGTGCACCAAGTCTACCGACTCCAGTGTGAGCTATGCTTCTGCCGTGGTCACAGTAGCTGGGGGCAGTTGAGGGCCGCAAGGAGTGTCAGAGATAGGCGGCCATAATGCTATGATAGTAGAGGCCTTGGGTTGGAACACGGCAGGAAAATTAATGCTTTGGAACACGCGTAGCTGATGCTGTTGTCTGTATAATAGGACTTGTGAAGTCTAAAGGCTACCCAGAATGTGCTGCTTGCTAGCTGGCTGTAGCGGAGGCCCGTGTACTCACAGCGCTTTCAGCCTATTTCCTCGTTCATAATACTTCATGGCCATTCACTGGTTTCATTCCACTGTATATCAGCACCAGCCATTGTACATCCAAACTGTTTAACTGCGCGCCTTAACAATGGGACAGGCAGGACTATGTGACTGTAAGCCATTGGACTTCATTGGGCCCAAGGGTCCGCACGGTTCCAAGCGGTAATGCTGGAAAACATTTCACACTGCAGCTGATCCACCAAACTGCTGCCAGATATGCATATAATACCTTCTAGTCCATGGAGATAACATATGAGAAGGCAACCAACTGACATGCCTCTCTGCAACGCCAGACTTACATCAGATACCACACCACTATTTGTAGGCGGGTGTCTGGTGCTGGCCCCCATCAAAGGAGCATGCCAAAGCCGCCACTGGCGTCGAATGCACTCAGGCACGCTACTACCAGACTGCTATGGTAGTGCTATTTCTTCTTCTTGCCTGCCTTCTTGCCTTGTTGTTGTTGATGTTGCTTGCTGGATTGCCCTGCGGCCGCTGCGGCTGCAGCACTGCTCTCTGCCTTGGACTCTAGCTGCGGCTTACGCCCCTGCCGGTTGGGGTGCCGAGGGATGAACTCAGCTATCCGCTTCAGCAGCAGCCGGCCTGCGAAACAAATGCCAACGGGGAGTCAACCCTTCCCTGTCTGAGACCTTCCAATCTGGTAGGCATAGAGCCCTCACACCCTACCCAGGGTGCAGATTCACATAAACACAAGAAACCTACACGTACAGGTCCAGGAAGCTTTAGAGAGAAGATTATGAGGAAAATGAGAGCAACTTACGGTTTGGGAATTCTGGGTTTATGAGTGTCCCATCCTCGCTCTTCAGCTGCACCCGAACCCTCCCACGCACTAGGAAGTCCCGGGAGTAAGCCTTGTTCTGCAGTGCAGACACCAAGCCCTCAGAGGCTGGCTAGTACAGGAGTGCCACCATGGCATCCCAGGAACGCCAGCAGTTTACCAGAACTGGCCAGCCTACAGTCTCAACCGCCGGAACGTTCAGGTCATGCCCAGGCTCAACACGCTTCCAGGTTCACAACTGGCGCCAATGTTTGAATATCGAGCAGTAGGTGTACGCAGCTGTTTGCAGCGGTTAACTTGTGCAGCCCCCAGCCTGTGCCCAGCGCAGGTGGCACAATGTCCCACCTCGGGCTCTGCCGGGAGCTTGAAGTGTTTCAAACAGTCAAGGATCTCCTGGACAGTGGGATCCGTACAAGCTGCAAGAGCAGACACAACTGAGCGCAGCTTAGTGGTGCTCCTTGGGGCAACATGCACGTTTGCTAGCAGGCCACCGACCTTTAGGGACTGGCACCTTTCGCCCCTGGGCTTGTGTTCGCCTTGAGTTTATGTAGTCGGGGTACACCAAAACTCTGCGGTCATGATCAAAACTCATGGCCACAGACAAAACTGCGTACTTGCGGTTTCGAGACACAAATAGAATAATGATAGTCGGTATTAATATTAAACACTTTAAGTGGATTGATGGGAGTCCCCTGCAAGCTCCGGTCCCGCCAAGCCACATGGGCACAGCGGTCGGCACAGCTGCTACCTGCTGGCAGCTTGGCCCCCCATCCATTTCCTACTCAAAGTTCATCTCTACCCTAGGTGCAAGCCCTTACATCCCTTGGCACCGAGCTTGGTCTGGAAGCCCTCAGATAAGGAGATTTCACTTTCGGCAGGGGTGGTAAAGGCTATGCCACACAGTCAAAGCTACAGGGACCTCAGGCGAGCTAGCTGCCTCAGCTTCTTGAGCCGCGCAGCCCGTAGCTCTCATCCTCAATAGGGAGAGCGGTAAAATGCCGTAAAACCAGGACAAAACAAAGCCTTGCCTGCCTCATGGGCACCAGAAGTGCTACACAAGGTGGCCCACTTCTATACACTGTGGACCTCTCCCACTTACGCTGAGACAAACCACGCTGCGTCATCCCCAATATGAAATTTTTCAGAGAGACACCAATGGTGCATGCGCATCAGACTGCTACAGGTTCCTGCAGTTAGGCTAGGGTGGGTCGCACCTGTCACACCACCCCAGCACCCCAGGACAGGGACTCCACTGTGTTTGCCAACGGAGTCGCTTCACGAGGTCCCTGCCCTTGCAACCTCATCCTTCCTCGGCTTGAGCAAGACCGCCACTTCGGCATGGCCATGCTCCATCGCCAGGTCGTACCCACTTCGCCCCTTGCTGTCGCGAGCCGAGGAATCCGCCCCCAGGCTGCGCAACACCCTGGCGGCATTGAACCTCCCCTGCTGGGCCGCATGCAGCAGGGCAGTCATGCCATCCTCATCCCGCGCCTCCAGGGCTGCCGCATAGCTTTTCACCAGCTCCTGGATGGGCTTGTGCTGCCCGCCCCTTGCTAGGGCCATCAGCGGGGTGTCACCGTGGGCATCCCCCAGATTGGGGTCTGCAGGCAACACAGGAATCAAAACAGAGCCCTTGGCCAGGCGTCGCACATGTGAGGAGATTGGGAGCAGTGGGATCCCATTACAAAAGCATTGTACACATGTGTAACACACAGCGAAGAATGGACACGACCCTTCAGATAAGAGAGGTTGTGCAGGGCCAGTCACTGGGAGTCCATACATACCTGCGCCGACAGCCAGCAGTAGCCGCATGGCGGCCATGTCGTGCTTACGGGCAGCATGCAGCAGCGCAGTGGCCCCCCGGTTGTCCACGGCGTCCAGGCTCACTTGCTGTGTGTCCAGGAGGGCTGTCAGCAGGGCCAGCTGCACATGAACGACAGGAACATGGCAAGTCTAGCCATGCCAGCCCAGGGCTTGGCGGGAAGGATGTGACAATCGATGTGGCGCAAGGCCATTGCGCAGATCGACACCCCAGGGGGCTGCCAGCCTGCCATCATGGAGGCGTCCACTGAGGGTAGCCCCTTAAGATGTACTTGCCACAGCTTGGTAACCCTCAGCGGTAGAGATCCCTTCAACGCTCCGAAGGTCACAGGACCTGCTGCCCGTGACTTGCGGCACCAGCAAAGCCTGCCCCTCACCTCTCCTGTTCTGTCCTGACTTGCCCACCCCACCACCCACCCACCCGCGGCCCTGTGTCAACCCACCTGGCGCCTCTCAACCGCTGCCATGAGTGGTGTGGAGCCCGTTCTCGCGTTGCCCTTGTTCAAGTCCAGGCCAGGCACGAGGAGTAGCTGGCGAACTGCCTTGGCTGTCGAGGAACGCACCTGCACCAGGACAGCGGGCCAGGGCAGCACGGGGTGCTCTGGCGCCACACACCAGTGCTGCAAGCATGTCTTCTTTATCAGGGTCACGAGCCCACATGCCCACCTGTAGCTTTGCAATAGCACAACCGTCTGAGGGTCTACCCGGCTGCACCTTGGCAACAATCCCACAGAATGACAGGGATGTTGGACACACCAAGGCCAGGCATTGTACTAGAGCCCACCCCTGCAGGCCTGCACCACCCGTGCACTGAGACAAACACCGCAGCGGCCAGATCCCTGAGAAGGTCAACTGATGTTGCAAGCATCCTGAGATGCACCACACCAAAGACGGAAGGTACCATGGCAGCAAGGCATGCACAGCAGGATGCTCACCAGCCCCAGCAGCAGGGTGTCGCCCATGGCGTCAGCCTGGTTCAAGCTCTCCAAGGATGCGACCCTCAGCCCAGATAGCAAAGCGAAAGCCGCAGCTGCAGACTGTTTTGCAGTCGCTGCGCCCTTTGCACCTCTGCTCTGCAGACTGCAGCATGCAAGGCTGGTGGCTGTGGGATTGCGCATTCAGGATACCAAAGGAACAGCTGGGTCAAACTGCCAAGCCAAATGCGCACGGTGTCCTAGTCCACACCAACCTCGAAGCATTGACTGCACAACTCACTGTGAAGAAAGCAGCGAGTGCCACAATGCTCACTGAATCCTTACCTGCCCAGCAAAGCGACCCCAAAGCTCACATTCCTTCGCCTGATGGCAAGCCCCAGCGCGTCCCTGCCCTGGCCATCTGTCTGCCGCAAGTCCAGGCCCGGCCATTGCAATAGCTGCCGGCCGAGGGGTGCCAGCCCGGGGCGGCTAGCAACCAGCAGCAGTAAGCTGGTGCCTGCACGATACGGAACTGGAAAGCCTAGCCTCGTTGCGACGAAAGATACCTGTAGCGGGCGCTAGCATGTGGCGGTGTTGGCGCCTGCACTGCCGCAGCGGCACCGCTGCTCGGAAATGAGGGTGATAGGTAGATGCCTCGGTACCCTGCTTGGCCCACAAGGCCCGCAAGCAGCCATACAGCAGCTCGACAATGGCATTCTCATATGGCATAGCAGCCCTTCCCGTGCTTGCTACTCCCTCTCCTTGTGGCAGCGACGTTTCACTGCTCACCCTCGGTGCTCATCTGGTTCACATCTGCGCCCCGCTCAAGCAACCTCGAAACCGCGGTCCACCCAAACCAGGCTGCCTCCAGCAGTGGCAGGGATGCTAGCTCCCCCTCAAACGCCACCCAGTCTACAGCCGGCTTGGCTGCTCGCACCAAGGCCGCAGCACCAGCATCGCTCACTGCTGGACTGCTTGCCTGTCCGCTCTGCTGCTGCTGCTGCTGCTGCTGCTGTGGCTTGGTCAGCACTGCCCCCTGGGCTAGCACTGCGTCGAGCAGGGCTACGCTGCCCGCCGCTGCCCGCGCCAGCAGTGAGGGGGGCGCCCCGCAGGCGCACTACAGGGCAGCAAAAAGCATGTGAGCTCAGAGCCAGCATCACCGAATGGATGCCCCATTCCTGATGTGATAGGGCACAAACTGCAAGCATGGGCTGCACGGCACCGCCCATAACCAGGCCAGCTCACCCCGTCCGTCCCTTCCAGCAGGGCTCGGATAAAAGCCCCATAGGCGGCCCTCTCTTGTGCCACTTGCTCAGCAGGCGGTGGCTCCTTCTCCTTGGAGGGAGCCATGCCGGGTGCAAAACCCGAGTGGAACTTTCGCGCCATGACAGCCAGCTGCAACGAGGGGAGGGGAGGGGTGGTGGGTGTCCAATCGCAGGTCAGTTCTCCCCCAACTAGCCACAGACTGTCAGCTGGACAGCTTCAAGAGGAGGTGCTCAAGCTAAACAGGTGCAGTAGATGCAACAGTTTTGCGGAGCCGGAGGTGCTGCTGTGAATGGACACAGGGCGGTAAGGCTCCCTCAATTCATGCCAGGCCAGGTGTTCCACAGCCAGCCAGTGTACCTGCGCATCTCTCTCTGCATCGTCCTTGGAAGCTTCCAGGAGTTGCCTGGCGATGGAAAGGTGCCCCTGCTGTAAAGCCAAGCTGGCGGCACTCTCCTCCCGCTCATTGGTCACCCCCACGCTGGCACCCGCACCCAGCAGCTGCTGGACAACCTCCGCATGCCCACCCCCTGCAACAGCCACACGCAATCCACCAAATTAAAGCCCTGGAGTCTAAATGTCTCTTTCGCAAACCCAGGGTGGGGCAAACTGAGACCAGCCAAACTTGTGACAAAAAAGTAGGGCTGGCTTGAACAACGCAGTTCCTATGCATGCCACCACTCTTGACTACCCACCAACCAGCGGTCCGACCTGCCTGCTCGCTGTCACCTCCCGACCTGCGGCCCCTGTGACTCACCTGCTGCCAGCATGAGGGGTGTGTAGCCGCCATACCCTCCCTTGCGGCTGCCGCAGTTGCTGGCAGAGGCCCCCAGGCTCAGGAGCTCCGCCACCACGCCCGCATGGCCCCGCTCGGAAGCGGCTGCCAGCGGGTGGCGGGACTCGTGCCGAGACAGCTGCCCAACCACAGCCCGGTCGCCCTCTGCAGGCGAGGGGGGCCAGCAGCAGGGGAAGCCCCCGTCTCTTCCCGGCACACCTGCAGCCTGCTCCTGCCTTACAGAGCTGACGTCAGACCAGACATCCTCGAAATGCCCCACTCAACCATTCCTGTATCGAATGCTGGTATGCACTGTAAAGCAGTGGGTGCACAACCCCTGCCAGCACCCTCCTGGGGTCCCCAAGGTGCGCAGCCTTCACAGTCTGCCTATGCTTGGGGCTGATTCGGCAACCTTAGAAATCCACCAGGCCAGCCAGTCACTTCCGCAGCATAGCAGGCAGCCTAGCTGTCGCTCTTTTTATAACTTAACTTGCTCCCGCCATTACCAGCATTACCAAACAATAGTGATGAGCGCCCCACAAGCCAGCCAGCCAGCCAGCCACTCGCCTTGCATAGCCTCCAGCACGTTGGGGTAAAGTAGCTTCACAAGCCCAACCCGGCCCTCGGCAGCAGCCAAAGCGAGTGCAGCAGGTGCGGGATGCCGGGATCTGATCCATCGCCCCTTAGGACCTCTGCAAGCTCCAGCACCGACCAGCTTGCCCGCAATTTCCTCCAGGCCGAGCGACACTGCCAGCCCCAGCGCACTGCACACCCACACCACATTTCAAAAGAGCTGACTATGGGGGTTCTGACCCAGCCACATTGCAGGATTCCAGAGCATGCTGACCTTGAAGAGAATGGGCACATAAAAGAACAGCAGAATAAAGTACTGCGCCCAAAGAGGGGCTAGTGGGGAATGTACTGAAGCATGACTCTGGTACAGGCTTCAACATCAGCATGCACTGGAGCTGTGGCTAGATGCAACCCAGCTTCCTCCGCTGCATGCCCAACGGAAGTGCATTGTCGTGCCCATTTGCACGGCACAACCCCCACGTCAGGCGGTGTGCAATACAGCACCTCTACCTGCCCAGATGGTCGGCAGCATCTGGCATCTGCCGCACGTCGGCCCCACAAGCCAGCAGTGCTTCCACCAGCTGCCCATCCTTGGCACACACCGCCGCCATCAGCGGGCTCAGCAGCCTGGCGCTGCCGCCACCCTCCCAGCTGCCTTCTGTTGGTTCTCCGTGCACCGCGCCACATGCTGCATCACTGGCTGGCTTACAGCCCTTGCTCAGCTCACTGGCTGGCTCAATGAGGGCGGTGGGACCTCCGCTGGGCTGCTCGGCTGTACAGTGCCCAGCTGGAGAGGGCATGCCAGGATGAGCAGTGCTGGTGGGGTCAAAGCTCTGCACTCCGCCACCAGGCGCCACATCAGCAACAGACGGCCTGTTGGGGTCTGCCCCTGCATCCAGCAGCAGCAGCGCGATCTCCCCCAAGCCCCGCCTGCAAGCCAGCACCAGCGGGCTGGGCTGCTGCTGCCCTGCCTGCTGCTCCTGCTGCTGCACCTGCGACCCTGGCGGAATGTGGTCAACCGCCTTGGGCTTGGGACTGCCCGCCAGTGCAGCAGGCATTGCTGCACCCTTCCCTCTCCCCTTCCGCCTCCGGTAAGCAGCGGGGCCTGCCTGCAAGACTGCCTGCGCCTGCTGGGCCACTGCTGCTTCCTGTGCCACCCGAACGCCGGCAGCATCACCTGTTCTCCCACCAGCGCCATTGGCAGCTGGACTGCACGTGCCACCATGCGAGGTGGCATGCACGGCTGCACAACTGCCACTTGCAGCTTCTTCGACAAGTGGGGCAAGCTGCCTCTGAGATTCACCAGGTGCTCCCACACCTGTGGCTCTCGCATCGGGCTTGGGGTCAGGCCTTGCCCCCGCAGCCAGCAGCACTCTCACCACCTCGGGCAGGGCAGCTGCCACTGCTGCCAGCAGCGGTGTCATCCCGTCAGCCCGTCTGTGGTTTGGGTCAAGGCCCAGGGCCAAACACTCGCCAAGCACTTTTTGCAATAACTGCAAAGGCTGCATAGCAGCGGCAGGCAAGCTGGCAGGGGTGATTGTAGCAACAGCTTCCCCAGCGCCTGGCTGCTGAGAACACTCTGCTTGCTGGGGCTGCCCGGACCCCTCTGCTTGCGGCAGCTGGCCAGGTATTAACTGCTGCTGCTGCTGCTCGAGGTGTTGTTCGGCCGCTCCACCAGCAGCGACCTGGAGCAGCATGGCTATGACTGCCTCCGCCATGGCAGCCGCAGAAGTTGATGGCTTTCGGGGCTCCAACGAGGCCCCTTGCTCAAGAAGGTAGCGTGCCACATCAGTTCGCCCCTCGGCAAGCGCCTGCAGCAGCACTTCACCTGCGCACAGCAGGACAAGAGAGTTCGCTTTGAGCCTGGCAGGAAACAAGCAAGCTGCTCTGCGAGGGCGCAGAGGAAGGTTATGCAGGTGGCAACGGTTCCGCAAAGGCCTGCTCGGCTTATAAAACGCACCAGCCGTCTTAGGCTTCTTGGCTGGAGGCTCTGCTTGTTGCTCCGCAGGTGCCTGGTGGCAGGGTTGCTGGGGTGGGCCTGCATCTGTGTCTGGGCGACGCTTCTGGTCCGCCTTGAGCTGCAGGACCGCCTGGCGCTGCTGATCAATGAGCCACTCCATGTCAGCCATGACCCAAGGCCAGCTCAGCCGTCACTGTCGCGTCATCAGGTGCCCACAAGTCGATATCTGGGCATTTTTGTTGATGCTTTGATGAGCAGGTCCCTGCGCGGGGCTGGCGCCTCGCCACGTCGGACTTATACGCCCATTTGCAAACAACACAGGGGATACACGCACGCTCATTAGCATAAGTAGGGAGTGCGCAAGCCTAAGCTGAGCGCCTGCCTGCATGCTATCGCGCTAAGAGGAGGCTGCTAAACCATGAGCCTGGAGTTCTTCGAGTCAGTGACAGCCTCTGGTGATGGAGGGTGAGTGCACCACAACATAGTTGAGCAGGCTTGGGGGCATAAGAGTGCGCCTGTTACGCTGGGGTCGGGGCCCTGCAGCCTGCATTGCAGCGCTTGTTGTTACCCTGTTGCACCCAGAAGCTGTATCCTCAGCCTGCCCCACTACTGCATATGCAGCACTCCCCAGCTGCTGGTCCAGCGCACGCCCGAGCGCGGCAGCTGGGTGGCCCTGCCGCCCTCCCTCGCCTCCCAGCTCTACCAGCACCAGGGCAGCGGCAGCGGCGCAGCCCTACCCCTCGTTCTTGAGCTGCGCCAAGTCCTGCAGCGCGCCGGCATCTCCATCCCTTCCGACACACCCAAGTATGTTGCTTGGGGAGGCGCCTGTGGCAGCCCAGGCGCCCTGGGAGTGCCCGCAGGCCTTCTGGGCAGCCTGGGGCTGCAGGAGGGGCGCCCGGTCGTGGTGCGGCCGCTGTGGGACGTTGCCCAGGCGGTGGCGGTGACCGTGGAGCCTGCCAGCGAGGACGACTGGGAGATGGTGGAGCTGAATGCGGAGTATCTGGAGGGGCAGCTGCTGTCGCAGGTGGGGCGGGGGGTGCTGCCTCTAGGTGCGATGGGTATGTGCACCTGTCGTGAAGATGGCCTGCCTCGCCTTGGCTGGGGCAGCGTGGCTTGCTGCGCTTCCATCCCATGATGCGCTGCTAGGGAAACTGTGGTGGTGCATGCCTGCACGACCTGCCCTTGTTCTCTGGCGTTTCGAATTGAAGGCATCAGTCATTCTTGGTGCATGCCCTACAGGTGGGTGTGGTAAGCCCCCGCCAGCCCTTCCCCTTCTGGGTGCACACCCACCTCATCAACCTCAAGGTGGTCTCCATGGACCCTGCTGGTGCCGCAGCCGCCCGGCTAGTACCAGGCACAGAGATCCACATTGCCCCTCGGGTGCGCGTGCGGCCAGGGGCTGTGGCGGTCAGCGGGCAGGTGCTCAGCGGCAAGCAGGACCGTCAGCAGCAGGCACGGGGCGGGGATGATGCCAAGCGAGGCACGGCAGCAGGAGCGGCAGCGGCAGCCAGTAGCATGCAGGAAACACCCTTGGAAACTGCATTGCGAGTGCAGTGTGTCAGCGCCAGCCAGGCAGCCAAGTGGCAAGAGCCGCCCAGCCAGCTGGCGCTGCCGCCGAGCGTGCTGCCAGTGGGCGTGTCTCCCCTCACCCTCGCAAGGTGTGGGCTGCATGAGGGGGATTGGGTGCGACTAGTAGCTGCCAGTGGGTACAAGCCGGCCTCCGCAAAGGCTGCTGGCCGATTTGCCTGCCTGCTAGCTTACCCTGAGGCGCCCGTGGGACATGTAGCACTGACTTCAGAGCAGTGTGCTGTCTTTGGCGTGGCACCCTTCGCTCACGTCAGGGTGCTGCGGCTGGGCCAGTCGCAGCGGGCACTGGTGTTGGAGGCAGCGGAGCTGCTGCAGACGCAGCAGCAGGCCGCAGCCCGTAAGGAGGCTGCTGGTGCAGGCGCAGCAGCAAAGCCGGCACATACAGAGGCGAGCAAGGCTCTAACAGGAGTGCCTGCAGGACGGGACGAAGCCACAGCCAGTGCTGCGGCAGGCAGCACCCCTGCTGCCACAGTGCGCACGCCAGCAGTCCAGGGGATGGGTAGTAGAGAGGCTACCTGCAGCTTGGCTGCTGCCTGTAACGGCGCGGTGGTGGATGGGGAGGTGGAGGGCATTAGCTGGCTGCACGGGGCGCTAGAGAAGGCGGTGCAGGCGCTGCTCCCGGTCCTGGCGTCCACGCCTCGATCCCTGCTGCAGGTACTTCGAACTCTTGGCGCGCCGGCAGGCTCAGCCCGATCGGTTCGTATAGCATGGATGCTTGGATGATTGCACCATGTGGTTGCACGGGCCATGTTTTGGTAGGTGGCGGCGGGCGGGAGCAGTGTCACACCATGCGGCGGCATTGTGAACTGTTCACCGTAGGCAGGATGTTAACAGCACGTAAAACGACAACTGTGTTGTAGTGCCGCGCCACTGCAGGCGTGGGGCGTACCGCGGCCTGGCGGCCTGCTGGTGTCGGGGCCCCCGGGCAGCGGCAAGTCGGCCCTGGTGGCTTCCGCCGCGGCAGCCCTGCAGCGGCACCCGCAGTGCCTGACCTACCCGGTGGTGGTGCGCTGCCGGGAGGTCACAGCGGAGGGTCCGGCCCACGTGCAGGCACTCATCTCTGCCAAGGTCAGGGCCCGATAAGAAGCCGTGTGTAGCCGGGGTTGCTTGGGGCCTGGTGGAGAGTAGCGTGGTTGATGGGGTAGGGGGCAGTGGTCGGCTCACAATGCAGCTGGCTGTGAGGGAACGCCAGGTGTGCAGCCACCCTGTGGCCTGGCGTTGCGGTGCGGCGATAACGGTCTGCTGTTCGTGGGGTGCCGGAAAGCCTGACAGGTATGCAGCATGTTTTGAGAGATCGTTTCCCCCGCATTGCTTGCTCTGCTTGCAGGTGAGGGAGGCCTTTGACCATATGCCCTCCCTGCTGGTCTTCGATGACCTGGACGTGCTGTGCCACGCTGAATCAGACGGCCCGGAGGGCGCCGGGTCTGCTGGTGACCCCGGCCTCGTGGCCTGGCTGTGTGATGTGCTGGACTACCTCTGTACAGCCTCCACGGAGTGGGGAGTGCTGCCTCCCTGGGCCCAGCAGCAGCAGCACGGAACTGGGCAGGCCGGTGCGGCTGCGCAGGAACAGACCACCGCTCTACCTGCCAATGGCAAGTCAGGCGAAAAGAGCGGCATCACCGGCGGCAAGGGCAAGGGCGAGTCCAATGGCGCCAGCCTGGACAGCGGCAATGCTGTCAGCAGGCAACATAGCAAGGCAGCGCCATCCGGCAGCGGCGGCCATGCTGTCAGCCCGCAGCATGTCAAGGCAGCGCCTTCCGGCAGCAGCGGCAATGGAAGGGCTGATGGAGGAGCGATGCGCCAAGGCGCTGAAAACCCCAGTCCCCGGGCCACCTCGCTGTGGCCCCCGGTGGCCTTTGTTGCCACTTGCAAGGACCCTGCAGCACTGGCAGCCCCCCTGAGAGCGGCCCGGCGGCTAGACCACCCCCTGGCCCTGCCAGCGCCCTCGGCTGAGAGCCGGGCCGCCATTCTGGCAGCGGGAGCGCGCAGGCGGGGGGTTGCGATGGACCCTTGTGATCTGCAAGCGGTGGCAGAGCGGGCCGACGGCTTTGATGCTGCGGATCTGGAGGTGCTGCTGGATCGGGCACTCCACCAGGCCCTTAGGCGGAGGCTGGCCTCGCCTGCCAAGCGTGCCATCTCCAGTTCCTCTGCCGTTGCCGATGGCAACGAAAAAACAGCTGCTGGTAGTAGCAGCCGCAGCAGCAGCCAGCAGGTCGGGGAGCATCCAGGGGAGACGGGCCTGAAGCAGTTGGCAGGGGTGAAGGGGCACGCTGCTGCGGCTGAGCTGACAGAGGGTGACCTGGTGGCGGCGTTGGAGGGCATGACTCCCGCCGCCTTCTGGGGCGTGCACACCCAGAAGTCCGTGCAGCAGGTGAGCAGGCCCCTCCCAAGTGCTGCTGAAGCTGCTTCTACTTGCTCGCCTGGGGCCCGTCGATGCACTCATATATGGTGGTCCAGGTCCAACTGCTAGTTTTGTGCGGACATGTTCTTCTTGGTCATGCGGGCCCTAGCTACGCAGGCAAGCCGTCATTTGTTGTGTGTCCTGGGATAATTGGCTGCTTGCCAGCACCCCGCCTGGGCCCTCGAGTGTGGAAGCTCGGAATGCCCGTCAGTAGATGCCAAGGAGTAAAACAGCCTTAAGGGCATGGTGCCATGCACAAAGCCCAAGCATCCCGCCCCCATGCAGGGTGTCTCTGGGTGGGAGGATGTGGGCGGGATGGAGGATGTGAGGGAGGCGCTCTATGAGTCACTTGAGCTGCCCACCAAGTATGCCAAGCTGGTGGCACAGGTGAGTGCCTGGCTTTCCTCAATGAGCTGTCTTGCTTAAGCCCTATCGCTTGTGCTTGATAAGGCTGTTCTAGACTTTTATTTGTCGTTGCTAGGAAGCTATTGCCTATGTATTTAAGCACGGGGCTGCCTGAAAATCCCTAGCCTTACCCCGCCTCGTCCTGCATGCCTTGCGGTCAAGCTTGTCGGATAATGGGAAAGCGCAGCCATGATTGTTGCGCCTCCTCCGCCCGCTGTTACCTCGGCAGGCCCCGCTGCGGCTGCGCACCGGCGTGCTGCTGTACGGCCCACCAGGCTGCGGCAAGACGCACGTGGTGTCCGCTGCCGTCGCTGCGGCCAAAGTGCGTTGCATCACCGTCAGCGGGCCTGAGCTCCTGAACAAGTACATAGGTGAGCTTGGTGGAGGGCCACCGCTGGCATATCTGTCTGGTGGAGAGGAGGCAAGAGTGCTAAAGCCTCCCCTGTACGGAGTCTCAACTGCAGGCGCGTGGGGTGGTGTGCGTGTAGGCAGTTGGCAGGGCTCCACATGCCTGCCTGCCGGCCGGCCTCCCTTCACCCAACGGCACTTCCGCCTTGGTGCTGTCCTGCACATGTTTTTCCTGGAGTTTTTATGGTGTTGGTCTCGTCTGCAGGCGCGTCCGAGGCTGCTGTGCGCGATGTGTTCCAGCGTGCGGCAGCGGCGGCACCCTCGGTCCTCTTCTTTGACGAGTTTGATGCCATCGCTCCCCAGAGGGGACATGATAACACTGGTGTGACCGATCGTGTAGTCAACCAGCTGCTAACAGAGCTGGACGGCGTCGAGGGACTGAAAGGTAGGCAGTCTGTGTGCGACCAACGCTTACCATTACAGCAGTCCGCTGGACAGGTAAAGTGGACAGCAGCCCTTCCTTACAAGACACTGTGTCACGCCGAAGCTTGCTACATTCCCTGCGATTTGCGCATCTGAATGTAAGAAGCTGCTCCCCGTCTCGCTTGGAGTCAGCGCTGGTCACCCTCTAGCGAAAACACATCACCAAGGGTCCCTCCATGTGTGTGCAGGCGTGTGTGTGATTGCCGCCACCTCCCGCCCCGACCTGATCGACGCCGCCCTGCTGCGCCCCGGCCGCCTGGACCGCCTGCTGTACTGCGGCTTCCCCTCCCCCATGGAGCGCCACAAGATACTGGCCGCCCTGGCCCGCGCCCTGCCGCTGGCGCCAGATGTGGCCCTTGAAAGAGTAAGTGCTGCGGCTGTGGTGGCAGCAGGGCGCGTGGCTGGGAGGTGGTGGTTCCTGGGCTGGTGTTTGAGTGCTGAAATGAGCTGGCTACCGTCGCTGGGGGCCTGCCCCGGTGGTCCTGAATGATGTTGGAGAGCTGGAAGATAACACCATGCCAGGGCAGATCACTTGTAGGGACTTCCTCGCTTTGCCAGACTGCGCGCATCTACCTTTCCTTACATTCTTTCTGAAGCCAGGTCTTAAACCTAGTTTTACCCTGCCAAACCGATGTACTCATATGTGCTGCAGCTCGCTTATGAAGCCGAGTATTTCACGGGTGCCGACCTGTCGGCGGTGCTGTCAGAAGCTCAGTTGGCAGCAGTGCACGAGACCCTGGACGCGGAGCCGCCCAGCACACCAACTAACGGCACGGCAGCGCAGCCTTTACACAAGCACCACCATTCGGGCGGCACCCCAGTCATTGCACAGCGGCATCTGGAGGCAGCTATGGCCACAGCCCGCCCCTCGGTGCCAGAAGATGAAAGGGACAGGCTGGAGATGATATACAACAAGTTCCAGCAGAGCAGGGAGCCGGGCGGCAGCGCACTAGACAAGGGCAAGGGCAAGAAGGTCTCCTGGGCCTGACAGCTGCCAGGCTGCTAGGTGATGCGTGCACCCATCATGGTTGTGCCATGCGGTGGTGCTTACAGGCAGGCGGGGAGACCAGGGAGGGGAGAGGGGCCCTGGGGTGTCTCCTGGCCTAGCCCATGAAGTCTGGCTGGCCTGTGCTGGCCAGCAGGCGGCGCCACAGGGGGGCCTGCAAACAGGGCAATGTGTTGGCCTTGGTGCGCTGTGCCTATGAATGAACTTCCCACAAGGCAGGGATACGTCCAGCGTGTGTACCAGTTTCCCTGCCTCTGTAGCTTTAGTGCTCACGCTCAATTCAAAAACCACCCTGTGACTTGTGTGCTAAAACGACCGTGCAGCCCTAGCCTGGATCATCTCTGTGGCCGTGGGTTGCTGCGTACATCCTGGCTACACTGTTGACCCCTGTGAAATGCTGACGTAGCGCTGTTCAGTGGCCACCGAGGGGCCAAGGTCATGGCTGATGCACAGAGGGTACCTCACCCACCTCAGGGTCGACACGCCTTGGTGGGTGCTCCGCGATGATGGGTAGCAGCACGTGATGCGTGTTGACCTGAGGGCAGGCAAGATGAAGAGGCAGGCAGCATGCGATCGCCAGCAGGACAAAGGCAGCATGCGATCGCCAGCAGGACAAAGGCAAATAGAAGAAGTAGAGGGCACTGGTCTTCACAACTGGTGGGGCACGCAAGGGGCAGGGCGATAGGCAGGCTGTTAAAGGTGACCAGGTGTCCTACCACTTGTGACGCCTGCAAACTCCTATGCCCCAGGCTACAGATGGGTTGGGCTGTGGGACAGATGCAGTTGGGGAGCAATACCAGGGCACATCTCTTGCATACAGCCTACAAAGTTCAACCCCTTGCATTCCATTTCCACTGTACTGGTGTACAATACAAGCCTTTGTGAAAGTTGCCACGTCACCAAGCGCAAGATCCAGCTTGGTCAGGAGGTCCCTCTCTCACCATGCCAACAAGGACTCCCGTGTACCCGGCAAAGGCAGCATGGATGGCTGAGTGTGCCAGCGTCTTGCAGTAGACCCTGCAAGCGGCGGCGATCAGTGAAGGCTGTTGTAAACCAGCCTGGGCGGTTCCTTGGCATGCATAGATGCCCGTCTCAAGGCAGGACAGGGCATTCAGCCCAACTTGGGGCAAACCTCTGTGGAAGGGGTGGGTGGGGAGGCTGCACGGCAGCAGAGTGGAGGGTGCGAGTAAGGCTTGGCCACTACTGATGCCTTACCCCACTCACCTGTCGTCAGATGTGGGTGGCACCGATCGGATGATCAAAGAGGGGTCAATGTACTTCACATCTGCAGCGGAAGCGCTTGGAACCCTCAACGCACGGGTCAGCGCTTCAGCTAGGTACAGTGCATATAGGGCAGTGCATACAGATAGGTGCACCGCATATCTGGCATTCTCCCTTCAAGTACATGGGCACATGGCCTTCACAACATCAATGTATGGGGTTATCATATATAGGAAAACATGTGCAAGAAATTAGGCGCTCCACTGAACGCTCCGCACCATGATGAGCGCATAGCTCATGCCAGCACCACTTCACGGGCAGCACTTGCCTACATCATCCAGCCGCTTCCTCAGCTCCTTCTTGAGCCACACCCCCGCATCCCGCATCTCCGGGTAGGTTGTGCTGCTGGTGAAATCCTCGGGGATGAGGTCCTGCACCCACAGGTGCACGCACCCTGCTGACCAAGTCCCATGCGGCTTCTAACTCACCAAAGCGCCCGCTGGGCCGCGGTCGCGCCACAGGTGGAGCTGTGAACTAGGCTGTGCATGCACTGGCAGCAGGTGCACGGTGCTGCGGGAATGATCATCAACACCGGCATCTCATAGCATGGTTTGGTGGCAGGGCCAGCGCCTTCCTGAGCTCGCCCATGCGTAGCGATATTGACTGTAGGTGGGCGCCTTTCAGCAGCCCCCAGCCCGCACTTTGCCCAGAGCCTGCATCGGCCAAGCAGCACCACCGCCGCCGCAGCAGGAGCAGCAACACGGCCGCCACCACTCACTGTCACACGTGTGCCGCACACCTGTGCCGTGCCCTCGGCGATGCAGATGACCACATGGCCCCGGGTCTCCAGCAGGTGTTCCAGGTAGGCCACCAGGCCGTGCTCCCCCTCCAGCTGGAAGGGCACCTCGGGGATGAGGCACACATCCACCAGGCCGGACGCAAGCGAGGCCTGCACCCAAGTCAAAATACAAGCCAGGTAATAACTACCCTGCCAGGTCAGCCGCCGCAAGTGGGCTCGCGCCTCGCTGCCAACTACTAACTTCCTGTCATTGCCCTGTGTGAAATGTCAACACTTCGTGGCGTGATGGACTGCAAATGCTTCAGATGTTTTCAGCCCATTCAAGTCATCAGCATAGGTTTTGCCTCATTCTTTTTGCACTTACTTTACACTAAGTTGCCCACGAGCCAAAGATGGCACTGCCTGCTCAGCACAGCTGAGGCAGCTGCAGGCTCAGTGCTTGCAAAGCTCCAGAGGCAGCACCAGGCTGCCGCCCACCGACAGTCATGCCACCTTCTGGCATGGGTACAGTCCAGCCCCCCCTCACCCCCACCCCCACCCCCACCACCATCACCAATCCAACGCCCCAGCCGTTTCATGCGAAACACAACCTACTCGCCTTGACAGCAATCAGCCCGCTGTCCTTGCCCATCAGCTTCACGATGCCCACCCCTCGGTACGCACTGCTGGCCTCCGTCTTCGCGGCCAGCAGTGCCCGCTGCGACTCCTCCACCGCCGTGTCGAACCCAAATGTCTTGTCTATCTGTTTGGGACATCCGTGTTAACAGGGGGTATTAGAATGTCACCGTCTTGCTTGCAAGCCTTGGGTTTACTGGCAAACACTTATGGTTAAGTCTGACATGATGGGGTCTACTTCTACGCAATGGCTTGTCAGCGCTGCACGTAATACATCCAAGGTCAGACATGCTTATCAAATCAAAGTGCGCCAGAAATAGCAACTTGGGACTATGGCTGCCTGGCTGTCACTGCCGTGTCACATGCAGTGCTGCAGCCTCTACGTTCAACACCTCCCTCCCCAGGAATGGTTGCTATTCAACTTAAGCCCAGCCCAGACATGAAGCAAGGTCGTACGCCCGCACTCACTGCACAAGCAGAGACAAACCCCGTCCCTTTAGGAGCCACGCACTCGTGCACAGCAGCTCACCAGCAGGAAGTCGCTGTCGATGCTCTTGGGCACAGCCACCACCGCGGTCAGCACCTTGTGCTGCGCGCACTTGCGGCGGATGGAGCTGGCCACGGACCCTGCCCGAATACCGCCAACCACAAACAGCATGTCAATGGACCACAGGTCCAGCCTGCGCGGGAGGGGACGGTAGCGGGGGTACTTATGAGACTTCTGCGAGGTGCCGAGGGTGCGGGTGTGCCTGCAAATGGGGGACTGCGGCAAAGCTCCTAGCTTCGGGAAAGTGAGCCGCGGTTTCTCCTAGCATGGGCCTCGCCCGTCGATAGCTGTTCAGAGGCACAAACTAGACCCCCTTCTGGTATGCTCGGATGTGATGGACAAGCACGCCAGGGAACACGGCGGGTTTTCCAAAGCATCTGCCTACGCCTCATGGCCCCGCCCACCATTTGACAATTTGGGGTATGTCTGCCTCCGCATTTGAGGTGCCCAGCACGGTGCCCCCCTCCAGGTGGATGTCATCCGTGTTGGCTCGCGTCAGCGGGACCGGCGGGTTGTGGCGGTGCTGCTCGAAACCCTTGAAGCCGTAGCGAATGCCGACGATGTTGCCATCAGGGACTCCGTAGTCGGACGCCTGTGGGGAGTAGCAGGAGGGTTCCTAGTAAGGAGGGCTTCAGCTGGGCCATGGTGCTTTTAGGCAGGCAGCCCGACACTATGCATGCGACGAGGTGGGTTACCAGTGACAACTGCCAGCCCAAGCCCCGTGGGAGCACCCGACACGCATGCAAGACCCGGTTTCGATGGGCTTTGCATGCCCTGGGCTGGCAACGCCTGCTGCAGCCCAACCAACTTTGGTAGGCTGCACTCTTTGTGTGATAGTGCGCAGCCCTACTAGCCTGTCAGCGTTGCATCGCCTCTCACCTTGCTGACCAGGGACCTGATGACGTCATTCAGGCCAGGGCAAAGCCCGCCAACTGTCACAATTGCTATATGGGTCATGGCCGGGTTGAAGTGAATCGTTTCCCTGCAAGGAACCAGTCGTAAGACGTGATAATTACATATCTGAGCGTCCCTGGACCACCAAGGGAGTCAGCGCACATACCAGGTGAGCAACATGGGTGGCCGCTTCTTACATCGTGAGGATGTGGTAAAGTAACACGTGGAATGACAATGCCTGCCACCGTGAAGATTGCAGCAACCTCGCGAGAACTAGCACGGCACCGAGCCAGGGACTCCCTTTATATAACCGCTGCTGCTACTCCACACATTCTGTAAGCACGGTCGACAGAGCTATCTGGCTTGTTAACTACTACCCACCTGGGGCCGGCTCTCAAAGCATAGCGTGGCATCTCCGACAGGTCAAACACCGGCTCCTCAGCATCCTCATCACCCTCCTTGCCTTCTTCCTCGCGTAGCGTGTCCAGCGGACTGCCCACCCCGCTCCATGCCATCGCGTGGCGGTGCTGGGCGGCCATGCCTTCCCTGAAGCTGGGGGTGGAGGTCAGCCTGGCCAGGGCCAGTAGGTTCTCGTGGCTGCCGTAGTGCCCTGCAGGAGGGCAGCAGTGGCAGAGGGCGAGCGACTGCCTTACGGAGCTGCGGAAACGCATGCGAGATTTGGCATCAATCTTAACAAAGGGTGGGCAGCCCAGCAGTGGATAATGGTTGTTTTCATTTATAGCCAAGCAGAATATATGGGAGTATGGCTAAGAGCCCAAGAGCCAACAAACACAATATTGACAGCTGGCTTTCTGAGGACTGGAAGCTACAATAATATTTGAACAGCATGGGTGCCGCCACACCTTTCCTTCTTCTGCCATCCGACGACAGCACCAGAGACTCGATACATACTCGGTCGCCGTCTTCAACAAAAGCACCAGTGTACTGACTTAAAGGGCTGGGCCTGCACAGTGATAGCTCGTGGCGTCCTCCTTAGCAGCTGACTAGCAGGTTGAGCTCAAGTCATGGCCAACAAAGCTGAGCTAGAAAGCATGCGCCGGCGCTTTTTGCTGACGGGGCAGCGGCCGCAAAGACACTCGGTGTGCCCTTTGTAGCTGCGCCCGACGCACTTAAGAAGTTCACATCGTGATATTGCGATCATGCAACACAGCAGTCTTACCTGGGCTGAAGCTTGTCCTTTAGGCTAGGGCAAAACAGCACGTCATCTGCGCGCATGACATACATAGGAGAACAAGTAAGTACAGTCACAGTAACTGAGAGCAAGGACTCGCCGTTCGGTGTCAAGCTGCACCGCCAGTTGTGTCGTGCAGCTTTGCTTTAGCCCAAACGGACGGGCAAGTACCTGACCTTGGAACATACCTGGCTGGACTGGGGGTGATCTGGACCTGAATCTTACGTTCCTCAGTGCATGTGGTCCTCTGTGACGGATATCCAATCCCCCAGAAGGAGTCTTCACAAGCTCCGCGCCCTTCCCCGTGTCTCCGGGTAAGCGCTCTAGCGAGCTTGCCTTCTCTTGGAAGGGAGAATGCTTCTCAGTCGCAGCTGCGAAAGCGATCGGTTCCACCATGTCTTCTGGGTTCTGATCCGAGGATGCTGTCCGATGCCACTGACTTTGCTCCCTTGAGAGCCTGGCTTATGGGCAGGGACAACAAATTAGGGATGCCGCTGCCGTCCAAAGGTTTGTCCTCTGCATGGCCAAGAAGTACGTAGCGTACGGCCGGCCACCACTTTGATTGGCCGCCTCTCCCATTAGACAGCGATGCGAACCTTTTTAGTTTCTTAGTTCGTTTCTTAGTTTCTTAGAACCTGGGTCCCCATTGCCGCTGGTGCGTCCCGCTGCGTGTTGGATGCACAGGCGGATGCACAGACTCACCGACCAGGGTTATCAGGAAAACCTGCTCATGGGGCCACTTGCTTTGCTGGTGCAGCGGAGAGACAAATGCTATATTAGTATGGGTGGCGGGTAGTGCGAAACAGGGAGTAGAGCTGGGCTGGACTGGACTGGACGTAACTGACAACTACAGTATGCCTGTATAGGCTAACTGAACCGGGTAACCAGGGAAACCTGCATGGTGCCACTGGAAGTGGCACTTGGTTTGCTCGTGCTGCGGGAGAGCCAAGTGCATATGCCTTCCAACGTTTCATCCTCGAGGCCGAGGCAGGCTTGCGCACAGCGGGCACATCCTGGTGACACAACGAGTCCCCTATTAGTTGATATGGCTGCAAGCCCCTAACTTTGCCGCAATGCTGCATGCAGCTGAAATTGAAGCCAGTCGGTGCTCTTGCATCCGGTGCCCTAAGATCTCACCAAATACAGCTGTCAAAGTAGCATCTCAAACCCTGGTGGCGCTTGGCCTTGCAATACTTGCCACCCCCATCAAGCTTGCTTGTTCTCTGCACCCTCCATAACGCAACACCATGCAGATACGCATGTGTTGTCTTTGCCAGAAGCTGCTAGTGTCCTTTGACATACTTAGGCCGAGACCAACAAGGAGGTGATTGCCGCTTTCTGATGCACACAGGACCCTGGCTGCATGCATGTGCTGCATGCAGCTGGGAAGCGCTATGCCTAGCATCGCGCTACCCTGCATGTCCAATTTTAACACTGCCTGAGCTTACCAAGTCGACGCGCTGGACCTCAGACATTGGCAAGGTCAATGGGCTCTAGGTCATCAGGCATGCTGGCTGGGAAGCCCAGCGTCTTGCCATAAAAGTACAGCTCCCCGTCCAGGGCACGCCTGCACATGCACCAGCTGCCAGCCAGGTTTGGTTTCTTGCCAGCCTGACCTCGGAATGCTATTCACAAGGCATTGCTTCGTCACAAGGCACAGCACACTACACGTAGATGGGTCTGGGTAAGGAAGCCCAGTTAGCTGACACTGGTCTTAGCGTCCCAAAGCGTCAACTAGCGTTCCAGTGAGTGGGCAGAGAGAGGGCACCCCCAGTCATGCAATGCTTCAGGGCACTAAACAAGCAAAACTTTCGCATAGGTGGTAGTAAGGGTCCCATTACAATACTTGCTTCTTGTAGCATGCAAGGGGTGTAAGAGATCCCACCCTCCATTAGGCACCAAAACTGACACCAGCTGCGACATTTGCATGTACATCATCAATTTCATACGCGTGACATGCAACATCACAGTTTGCCCATCTACCAGATCGCCAGCCCACCTGATGTTGGTTGCCTGGCGGAAACCATGCTGCTCCCCGGCAAAGAGCACCAGCGCTGTGGGAATGCCTCGGTCTTTGAGCTGGTTATACATCAGCTCCGCCTGATTGGGAGGCACAATCTCATCCTCCAAGCCCTGCACAGACCCATCTCCACTGAGCGCGCTTGCAAAGACGGTGCTTGATGGGGCCCAACATAGGGCGGAGCAATCGAGGGCTGCATGGTGATGTCAGCAAGGCAAGAACACTTGCAACACTGCTTCCATGTAGAAGTGCAGGGCTGCTACAAGCACATGGGCATGCTTAGGTGCACCTGGAAGAAGGCAATGGGCCTTGAGAACTTGTCCAGGGAGTTGATTGGGGACCGCTGCTTGTACACCTCAGCGCCCTGCAGGCATCCACAGCACAGCACTCAAGGGCAGGTCAAGCACGGGTGATGCATGGCGCACAGCGTTGTCGTAGCATGCCCTGCAACCCCCGGCCCCTCTGGCGCCTCAAAAGCGCAGGCTGCGGGGTGAATCTAGAGGTAAATTATGCGGCCAGCCAGCTCGCATAGTGCCTTGCCTTGGGGTAGGGAGCTATCAATCTGTCGAGATATCTGCTCTCAAACTTGTGGGTCTCCTTGGCCAGAAGCTCCAGGTCGGCTACACCGTAGTGGGAGGCGCCAGAGCTGAACACATCCCTGCATGAGCGCAGGAAGAGAGTTGACTACACCCCTGCGGTGGAAGGAACGATTGCTCAGCTGTACACCGGGAACGGCCCCACTGTGATGATCCTCACTTCCAGGCACTGCTTTACGACCCATGCATAGCTGCCACAAACATATGACGACTCGAATGCCTGCAGCAGCTGCAGCCAAGTCCAGCCGGGTGAAGATGAGGGCCAAGGCAGGCACCCAACTTGCCTGAATGCCAGGCACGCAAGAGTGGTGTATCCGCCCGCGCTGCCCCCGCTGATGCACAGCCGCTGGGGGTCCACCAGGCTCTGCTTCACAAGGTGCCGGGCAGCGTTGCAGCAATCGTCCACATCCACTATACCCCACCTGCAAACGCGTGATGCAGGGCAGGGCCACGGCCGTCTGCGACTTGGGGGAAGGTTCGCTGGGTATGCGCTGTGAAAGGGCTCGGAAAAGGCTCCAAACCGGATGGGCTGGTGCGACAGATGGTACATTGGTCGCGTCGGCCTCGGCCTGCTGGCAGGCACTTGACGGCTCTTCTTGAGGCTTCCTTTGCCAACAGCCCCACTTACTGGCCGCGTAGCCGCATGCGGTAGGGGCGCCCATACCCCGTGCTGCCACCATAATTCACGTCCGCGATTGCATACCCTGCAGTACCAGCAGCCTGCAGGTGTAGGCTGCCTGCTCTTTCCAGGTGTTGGGCTGCCTCATGTTTGAGGCATGCCCGCAGAAGCATTGCACGCACCAGCCCTACCAAACATGGGCAATCCACCCAAGTTAGTTGGCACCGTAACCAAACGACAACAGCAGTGCTGCACAGTGCAATGGGCGCATCAGGAGGCGCGCCTCGCCGGCTTGCAATACGCGTGACGTGCGTCACCGCAACTGTCGGGTTCAAATTTGTCCAGCCCACGGGCTCACCTCTGGATGTCCAATACTGGATAGCCAGGCTGAAAGCCGTGGATGCCTGGGAGGTGGGGCCTCCATGGATCTTGACCAGCAGCGGTGGCAGCTCCCCAGGCGGCAGCTCGTAGTCCTGAGAGTCAGTAGGACACAAGCTGGCATAGAACACCACAGCGTGCCAGCTGTCAGAGCAGGTGCTGTCAACTGTCAGAGCAGGTGCTGCGGGTTGGAGGCACAGCCCATCTCCTGCTCCAAACAAACAAGGAATGAGACATGCATGACGGCTCCAACTCTGCCACTGAGCACCAGCAACCGTAGTCGGGCCTTGCCCTGCCTTGCCTTGTTCTTGGGTGGGTAGAAGTTCATGAAGGCTGTGAGGCCTTCCTCCGTGGGAAACTCCACCACGGAAGGCTCCGACAGGTAGCCAGGGTCGACCTGCAAGGTCAAAATGCACTCTCCTGCTGACCGCACATGCAGGGCGTGACGCTATGCTCCAACAGAACAGAACAAGCAGCAAGTACGGAGCTGTGAAGTCGCGTTGCTCCTTGAATTGATAGAAGGGAAGAGGTCTCACAGATACTGCTTTTTCTGCACAGCATGATGTCGGAATGAGCCCCACTAGTGGCACGACCAAACCCCCAGCAAGGCACATGGAGGTTGACTGTGCCGACACACCCCAACTGGGCAGCACAGCTGGGTGCACCTGCAGGGTGGTGGACACTGCCAGTGTCTCCCAGTCCTCCGGCTTGGAGCCGCGCAGCCCCTCCAGCCCCTCAGCACGCAGCAGCACCACGCCCGACGGCTGGAGGGCACCGCCAGCAACCAGGGCAACGGTGATGCGGTCCCCGTCCTGGAGGCAGTCACACACACGGCCCACTGGGTTACCGAAGGCATCATGCCGCATAGGCCTTCCTGTAGCTCTGCCTGAACTGACCGTCAGGCTCGCTTCAATGTGCTCCGCTTAGCAAACGGCCACAGTGTCAAATAAGCCGCCAAGTTGAGGGTCCCACCCCTTTGAGGGCCACGCGGTGGGCTCCACTCTGCTAAGTCATACCTCGCTGGCGGCCAGCTGGCTGCCAAAGCTGCTGAAGCCGGTGTTGATAGGGGTCACATCGCCCGACTGTGGGTCCACCAGGCCCAGCTGTGCGCCTGCAGAGCGTCCAACCCCGCCCCAGGTCAAGAAGGACAGGCCGGGGGAAGATCTCGCTGCCCCACAGCCGCTGTATCCTGGCTTTTTGTTGGCCCCATCTGGGGGCCTCACGGCAGCATGGTCAGGTGGCGGTATGCTGTTAGACTAGACTAGACCACAGCCGCTGTACAGTAGGGCAATGTGAGCATGCTGAGCCAAGCCACTTGCATCCGAGGAGCGTTTGTGACCAAGCCTGGAACTCGGCTCGCATGTGGCAACGTCTGCTGGTTCACAACCCATGTCCAGCACCTTACCTGCGGCCTTGGGGTCTGAGTAGACGATGAGCACGTGCCCGCTGCGCAGGACATGGTAGGCTTGGCTGCCAAACTGCCAGGCGGGCCCGCCAACCTCGCCCTCCATGCGGAACACACTCTCCACCTGCGGGCAGCGGTCTAGGGCATGACATGCATGCTGGGCTGCTGCGGAGGCATACAATTACGCCGGCAGGCTCAGCGGGGGCAGGCTCAGTGTGAAAGCCGTCATAAGCCACAGAATGTAGCCCAGTCGCTCTGCCTGCCTTTTCAGTCACGAGCAAGGCACAGCTGTGTCCAACCCTCAATACCAGCCAAGTACGGAAGGGTAGCCACCAAGGACACCTACCAAGGTTCTGTCGAGGTTGCTACAGCTGTGACATCATACATCACTTTGGTAGGAGGCATGCAGCTGGCCTCCTCCCTCTGAGCCCACCCATGTTGCCCCCCCAAATCACACACAAACACACATGCCCACACAGCACCCCCCACCTTGCCATCCCGCTCCCTGAAGATGTTCCACCAGCCGGAGGGTGCGTCGCTGATGAAGTATAGGTGGCCGTCAGGGCCCCATGCCGGCTGCATCACCGCCTCGTCGGTCCCCCCAGCAACCTGCAGCTGGATAGCGTAGGGGCTTACCTAGCGTCCATTGCTGTGACCATGCCAGGGCCAGATAGGCAGGAGAGTTCGGCTGACGGTCGCTTAACTTGCCAGCTGAGCCCAGTTGAACGGGTCATGGCGGCGAAGGTAGTCTCCTACCTGATGGCCCCCCCCCTTCCCAGCAGCACAGCACCCACCACCCGTGCAAGTGGATGGCCCCCCCTCACTGGCCACTACTATCCATTAACCCCTGCCTGCTGTGCGTGCTGACCTTGCGCTGGCTCGCCACAGCGCCCTTGTCGTCCAGCTGTGCCACCCACAGGGTGGTGTTGTCCCAGGGCATGCTGGGGTGCTCCCAGGATACATACGCCAGCTCGGCACCATCGGGGGAGAGCCGTGGCGAGGCGTAGAAGTCGCTGCCTTGCACCAGGGTCGTCACAGCCCCGGTGCCCAGGTCTGAATTGCAGCGGGGGCCCCGGCAGGCAGGGGTTGTAGGCGGGGCTGGTGCCGTAGCAGTGGTGTGGGAATAGCTCAGCAACTTCATGTGCCTGAACACAAGGTACAACTGCCACAGCAACAAGCCGGCACAGACTGTAGTACTGACAGCTGCAGCCACGGCGGCTACCCAGGCGCGCTGGCGCACCCACCTATGGCCCCCACCGTGGTCACCGGCTCCCCGCCAGAGCTGTGGTCCTCGCACACGGCGATGAGCCGATTGTGCTTGTGGTCCACAACACCGTCGGCGTAGCGCAGCTTGCTCTCTGGGGTGACTGGCTTGGGAAGCGAGGCAGCGGCGCCTTGCAGGTCCTGGACGTACAGCCGCTGGTCACTGCGGCACAGTGGAAGGGGGGCATGGAGGGCACGGCGCTTGTGCATGGTGTAGATTGTGTTGAAAGCTGTGCCTTGTTCCCAGCCGGGCGCAGACAGGTATTTTGTCTGGTGCTGTGGAGCTGTGGTACTTAACCGTGCTTGTCCCCTAGCAAGCTGGCCCCACAATGCACATGCAAGCGTTCGATGCCAGTCAGCCACAAGCATGATCTACTAAGACCCGCCTGCCTGCCTGGGCTCTCTGTCCAGGCACACTCAAGGCCACGAGCCACTTACGCAAAGTTGCTGAAGTACAGGGAGCTGGCACTGAAGACGGTCTCGCCACCGCCGTACTCCTGGACACGGGTGCGCACGTTGAACCCCGAGTCAGGCCCGGGGGTGACGTCTACCGCCTCCCCGCCATCCCTGTACCACAAGCAACAGCCAGCCTTGATCTGCTCAGTGGGTGTGTGTGCATGCCCTGCCTTAGGGGCGATATCACCAGGAGAGAAACTTGTTCCGCTGCCTGGTTTGACAAACCTTGCCACCAGTTGGTGGTGCCGAGGACTGGCCCACCCCTCTCACCTTGTAACCACGACTTGGCGCCCTTTCTCAGCAGGCCTGCCCTCCATCCAGTACACATGCCCGTTGTTGATAGTGACGGGGCCTAGTCTCTTGCTGTGGGCTGTCAGCAGCTTGCTGGTGATGGGACTGACCCAAGACCCCACACTGGCCTGTGCTGGTGGCATGCCTGCACCTCATAAATAGAATAACTTTACTGGTATATCACACTGCGCCCACCACTGTCCTGTGATCAACTCAGATCACCCTTCACCTGGGCAGGTTGGTGGTACCGGTAGTGCAGGGCAAGTTTCAGGCACCTTCACACCGCAGACAGCCGACACCAGTAAAAGAGCTGCAAATTCGATTATGGCCATTGTGCCCATGGCTCCATCACGATGTCGCTGGTACAAGCAACCTTGGGGCGCCCCCGCCATCAGATGCCTGGGTTTGGAGTGACAGCAGGGCTAGTAGCGGGCTTGTCTGTTAAAACCCGACTTTTTCAAGTGTTCATCCCCTTCATATCAGATCTGCCCTCACAGTCTTTTCTTATTGGTTTTTGGAGTCTTTGGTAATTTTTCAATAAGCAATTTCCGCTGTCAGTCTAATAGCCCCGGCCGGATCAAGCTTGGCACAACTGTGCACTAGTGCTGTCCGCACACACGGGTCAAGCTACCACATATGAAACTTTATAAGCCGTGTATATGTGCTTTGCAAAATAGTACAACCTAGTCATATACACGACACATTGCGCAACCAAGGCCACAACTCGAAGTGGCGGCACGCTAAACTGCCAGTTATCCCACAGACCCTAGCAACGCACAAGCATCCACAAGTTATTACCAACAAAAGCAAGCGTCCCATTAGACACGCTTTGCCACTACCCCTCCTCCCAGAAAACAGGGAGCAAGAGCAAGCTTATGCCTGGGCTCATGGCTGGCTGTCTACCCATGTCCGCAGCCGCTGCATGCGCTCTGGCAGCGCCACATAAGCGCCAGCATCCGCCACGTCACCATCCTCTAGCGCCAGCAGGGACAGCACCTCACCCACATCGGGGCCCTGCACGACGAGCAGTGGCTCTGCAATATTGGCGGTGCGGAGATCGGGAGCTCACTAGTAGCCCAGCAGCAACCCCAGCTGCCGCATGTTGCCTCTCAAAACCATGCAAAATAGACTGCTGTGAGTGAAAATAAAGCACCCGACTGGCATCGCCCAAGCTCCCGGCTGCATACAATACAGCATGGGCACAGCATGCAGCAGCGCTGATAGCTGGATCGCTACCCCTTGCGAGAGGAGGAGGGCCGCACCAACCTGCATGCGGCCTGTGAAGGCGATCCGCATGGGCATGAATAGCCGCTTGCCCTTACGACTATTTGCCTTGCCCCACGCAGTCACCCACTTCTGCACACAGGGAAGGGCAGAGCAGGGCAGGGCAGGCTATCCAGACTTTTTTTTCCAGGCACATGCATAGTACATATATAGGGGCTCGCGCTGAAGCTATGCAGCTGCAGCAAATCCATGTTAGGTAGTACTAAGGTCAAACAACAAGCAAGCTAGTTGGCATGCTCGGACTTCCAATGCCTTCTTCGACCCCAGGGCCAGGCAGATCCAGCCAGCGGCCCACCTTGTAGCCATCATGCCCTGACGCCAGCGCTGTCTGCAGCTCGCCGCTTTCGTAAGCTGCCAACGCTGCCTGGGCCACATCCTTCAGCCCGTCCGCCACCTGCATGGAAGGGGTAAATAAGCCCTTGCCAGTTGTCGGCGTGAAGTGCCCTACCTACCTTGGGTGTGACCCCATGCAGAAGCAAGCCGCCGACGCAACAGCAGCAGGGCAGACCGCAGGCGGCAGCTCACTTCCAACACTGCAAGCACCCCGCCTACACAGCTGCGTAAAAATGTGGCCAGCCTTCGCACACACCGGGCATGCGATTAGCTCCCTGCAGGCCGCTGTCTCAGCCCTCCCGTGCATCACATCCCACTTCTCAGCCTAGCAGCCCAGCCCAGCCCACCCCGCCCTGCACCTGTGCCTGCCCCGCTTCGCTAGCCAGCGTGTCCTCCAGTGGGTAGCTCAGCAGCGCCCGCAGCTCCTTGTCAGCATCAGAGACAAGCTCCAGTGAGCTCTGCACCATCTGCACCGCGGCCGCGACAAAGGGCGACTGCGAGCGGGCCAGCAGGCCGGAGGAGGCCCATCGCTGGCCCACCATTTCTGCCAGGGTCTCTAGTGGGAGTGCCCGAAGGTGCTGGCCTGCATGCACAGGCGGGTGGCAACGTTGGGTGGAGGCTGGGTGACTCTTCGTGGCAGGGTCACACCTCTCGCAAATCGAATCTCAAGTGACGGGGCTGCTTAGCGTGTGCCTCAAATTTAAGAGTGAAGGAGGGCGTTCAGAAGTGCTGGACCCGGCCAAGGAGAGTACGAGAGATTTGCACGCTCTTGGGCCAAGATGTTATATTCCAGCAGCGGTCCCCAGATATACTGGTACACAAGCGTGCCTTACCAAGCATTTGAAAGCACCCAGACTGACGGGATGTCAAGAGTACCGAAGCATAGCATCACCCACCATTCATCCATGAGAGCTTGGTCTTGTCAAAGACAGCCGCCGACTTGGTGATTCGCTCCAGGCTGAACTTCTGCTGCAACTCCTCGGGGCTATAGATCTCCTGCTCAGTGCCGTCGTTCCAGCCCAGCAGCGAGAGGAAGTTCAGCATGGCCTGCAGCAGGGGTGGGGCTCACGCTGCTTGCAAAAGCATGCTGGGCTGGCTAGCCCCATTTCCTACAGCAAGATAATCCTAGCAACCCCTCCTAACTTGCATATGTCCAGGGCAGTAAGGATGCCTCAAGGTATAGCTAAGCACGGCGCCGCAATCATGCCCTGTCTCACGATATGCTTCCTGCCAATGCCTAACGCACAGGCGAAGAGCCACCAGCCGCCACGTTGCTGCCAGCAGCCAAGCACTCACGTCTGCAAGGTAGCCCTCCTCTCGGAACTCTCCCACAGACGTGGCGCCATGCCGCTTGGACAGCTTGCTCTTGTCAGGCGCCAGGATAAGCGACACATGGCCAAAGATGGGCGTGGGGAAGCCCAATGCCTGGTAGATCAGCACCTGCAAGTGCGGAAGAAGGCTTGAAGGGTACAGCCATGTCCGTCGCGTGGGGTTCACACACAAAGCCCATGTTCTGCGCCCTTAGCGCACCTTCTGCACACCCAGCACCAGCTCCGGCTGGATTGCTGTTGTTCGAAGACAAGTATCTGGGATAGTACAGCAGCGGTGCAGCCCCACCATGCGTCAATCACACCCCACCACTGGCTGTGCAGCCACCGCCCCCACTGCAGCCAGCCCCTGTTCCCCGCACCCGCACCTGTCGCAGGGTGTTGGGCAGGTGCTCTTCCGCCCGGATGACGTGGGTGATGCGCATGAGGGCGTCGTCGATGGCCACACAGAAGTTGTATACGGGCAGGCCATTGGAGCGCAGGATGACGAAGTCGCCCAGCGTGTCAGTGTTCCAGGAGACCTCGCCACGGATCACATCCTGCGCTAGTAGGCAATGTGCACGTGACAACAGGTCAGCTTTATGGGAGGGTGAGTTACCTTGACAGTAGCGGATGCAGCCAGCATGCAACGTAGGGTACCTATGCCAGAGATAATTGACCAAGATGCCTGGTGATGCGGCTTGCATTGAACATTCACTAGTGGCAGAGAACTGGGTCCACAAAACGCACCTTGATGGTGACCACCTGGTTCTTGGGCACGCGGAAGCGGTAGCAGTGCGGCACGCCCGCAGCCATCGCCTCCGCCACCTCCTCCTTGCTGGCACCCGCCCACTTGCCGCGGTAGATGGGCGGCAGCTTCTTCTCCTCCGCCTCCTTCTTCATGGCCTCCAGCTCCTCGTCAGTGCAGAAGCAGGGGTAGGCCAGGCCACGGTCCACCAGCTGGTCCACGTACTGCTTGTATAGCTCGCGCCGCTCCGACTGGCGGTAGGGGCCGTGGGGGCCGCCCACGTCCGGGCCTGCACTTCCAGGTGCACACTTGTCAGGGAAAGGCGCTTGCTACAATCAAGCCTTGATCTCAGCGCGACAACGCAGGCTTCCAATATGTTGACCTCAGCATGCCTCCTGGGAACTGGTGGCATCCAGCAGTGCAGCTGGGCCTGGCCTGGCTTACCCTCATCCCACTTAATGCCCAACCACTCAAGGTCGGTGAGGACGGCCTGCTCCGACTCTCGAGTCGAGCGAGCCTGGTCAGTGTCCTCCACACTGCAGACAGGACGTGGCAACTGAGTGTACAAGGTTGCGCCCCCTCTTGATGCGATGTACAGGCTCAGCTGGCGAGCATGCAAGATGTGAAGTGAAACTGCAAGAGTGCCCGCATCTTGATGCAAGCCACAAACGCTACGATCGGTCTCGCTGGCTCACCGCAAAATCATCTTGCCGCCCACATTCTTGGCATAGAGCCAGTTGAACAGCGCTGTCCTGGCACCACCCACATGCAGATAGCCGGTGGGGGAGGGGGCAAACCTCACGCGTACCTGCGCATCAGTGGACGGACACTGTCAATCCTACTGGCCAATCCTTTCAAGCCAGTCAGCTATTGTGTCACTGGGTGCGCTGGAAGAGTGCGCTGCCTCCGACACATACCTCGCTGCCTGCCGCCTCTGTAGTCTTGACCTGCGGGCTCTCCACTACTGCTGCAGCGCTGCACCTAGCCGCAGCCCTGCCATCCCTGCAGCAGTCGAGCCAAAGCTAACAAGCCAGGCAAAAGGTGTCCTTTCTAAGCGTACACGGTTGTGTTACTGCTAGTGTGTTTGCAGCTTGTCTCCCCTCCCTAATTCTGCCTGCTTTTTGACGCAGCTGGCACCCGCCACACTGCTGTCTGACCCCTTCCTGTCACATGCATTTCCATCTTAAAAGGTGTCCCTCTAAGCAACTGACGTGCAGTTCCTCCAAAGAAACCACCACAAGCACATGACCACACCTGTTCGTGGGTAACGCCTGCAGCAAATTAACAAAAAGTGTAGCTTACTGTAACAATACATACGGTTGTATTGCACACGAAGCTGCCTTGCTGCACCTCGCACACCTTGGCCTTGGAGGAAAGAGCAGACGCAGGATAGATGCGAACCACGAGAGGGGCTCTCCCCAACTTGGCAGCTATGCAGCGCTTGCTATATACGGAGTGCGTCAGAAGGGTGGTAGCCAAGCACCTCATGAAGGACAAATACCCAAGGCAGCGGCTAGGTGCACCCGACAAGTACAGTCAGCCTCGGATACGTCCGCAGCGTAATATAGCCGAAGGACACGACTAAGGTGCTTAACTAATTTGTTCCGTGCCCTTGCGATAAGTATCCGGCACCCCAATCCCGCGCCATGCAGGTCTGATCCACAGTTCGATTTACTGTCTAAATGACTCTTTGGGGCTGCACTTCTGGGCTCCCTTGGGTGGATGGCAACTAGTCTGCTGACAGGCTTGCGAAGCTGGATCAGGGCCACGCAACCCGAGGTGGACAGGCGAGGAAACCACCAGCAGCAGCACTCATGGCAGCACTACGGCCGTCCTACCGTTTGTACAGGAAATCGCCACATCACCCTCATGCCGACCACACACACAGCTGTAAGCTGAGCTTCACTGACGGAGCCCTGTGCTGAGAGGCAGTTCTTGATTTTGTATGATCACCGTGCCAAGTGCCGGGTTTCACGACAGCAGCGGCCAAGCCCACGCAGCCCTGGCAACAGGGGCAGCACGGCACCCTCTCTGGTGGCTGCTGAGCCCTCTGCGGATCCTGGACATCGCACATCACCACGGCCAGGGCTAGATGGAACCCCCCTCATTGTTCTTGCCAGACTTCTTACATCGGGCCGTCACCAGATTGCGAAGCCACGGGAGTTGAAAATATGCTGCCTTACCTTGCCAGATATGCATATGCAATTATGCGGGTGCTATCCTGCCAGGGTAAAGACGCAACTTCTAAATGTCGCCACCGAGGGTTTGGTATTTGTCAGGCAGCCGCTGAAAGTCCAAAATGAATGTTGCAGGAGGGATGCAGTGCCATGTGCACTTGAAATGTTGCTCAACGGGACATGATTACATGTGACGCTCTATAGTATATGCCCATGGTCCATCACTTAAGCTGGTCTCATCACAAGCCTGGCCTCATTTCCTCAAGTAGTAATGGAATGGAATGTTTAGCACCAATATCGCAAGCGGTATTACATGCCAACCTTAAACACTGACCCTCAGCAGCCTTCTCGATTGCTAATGTGCATACTTGGTAGGCTTGCAGGGAACTCGCTGCTCATAACAAATGGGGCAGAATGATGAGAACCCGAAATTGCACTCAAGGAGGGTCTAGGTGAACAAGCGGGGGGTGTTGAGACCAAGGGACAGACGATGGAAGGCGGCAACATGAAGTGACTGCACACCCCTGCCTTAAGGCGTACATGACCTGCACGCCGGGGGCCTGGGTGATGACCTGCTTCACTGTCATGGACTTGCGAGCCTCGATCTCGCGTGCCTCCTGGCAGACTGCACGCAACCACCATTAGCAGCGATGTCAATAATTCTATGTTGAGTAAAACCTTGCTGCGCTTGCGTTCTGCAACTGACTGGGTTTTGCACACCAATGAAGGCAGTCAATTTTCAAGAGCTCAGAAGCTGCACTTACTTCCGCATGGCCCGCACCAGCAGTGCACACTGCACAAAAAAGCAGCAGGTTGTGTCAGTTCCGAGCACCATGTTGATGGGCCGGCTGGCGGCTGGGCTCAAGTTACTGCAACTCACCAGCAGTCGCCGCAGGGCTCAGCGGCCAAATTGTTGCGGTGCCTGAGCCTTGAACGCAGGGGCGCACCCACACCTGCAACAAGCAAGAATTCTGGACTCAATGGGTGCTCTGCATGCCCACCAAAGGGCAGCCAGGGCACGTCGCTTTTTGTTGGTTTCCCCGTCCGGACGGGGTGGTGCATGCCATTAAGAATTAGTACTTGGATCTTGTGGTTTGTGGGCATAGTACATCCTGGCTTTTGTTGGCCCCACTTGTGGGACTCAGCATGGTCAGGTGGCGGTACGCTGTTAGACTAGACTAGACTAGGGCACATCAACTTACAGCAGGGGCAGCAGCCGCCCAGCAAGGCGTATAGCACGCAATTCAGCACACAGCTGCCTCCCAGCTCAGCGGCATTGGAGCCGAAGGTGAAACAGGGAAACAGGCAGGTGAGGCAGCTGCAGTTCAGAAGTGGTTGCGTCAGTTGATTGACTGCTGGCGATGCAGGGCACAAGTGAGGCTTGCACAGTTGTGGCTGGCAAGTGAAAGATGGGTGGGATCAGCGCAGGTTGGCTTCTGCCACTAACCAAGTGCCGCAGTCAGAGAAACAGTCACAGAGGCCGGAGCTCCATGCTCCGCCGCTGGTGAAAATCACGGTTGTTCCAGCCCCGACCATCACGTTGTTTGCCATCTCTGCCTGGGATGGGCCCGCGTGCAGCTTGCAGCTGAAGGGTTGCAATAATCAGAATCCAAGACTGCTAGGGTAAAACGCACATCCACAGGATGGCCTTTCTGTCCGTGTTTCAGTTTGTCATTGGGCCAGCATACAAAGCCCAGGGCGCAGGCGCGCCCAGCTTTTGATGTGGTTCTTGCTTAATGGAGCCGTCGCCATATGCATACTTGCATATTCAAAGTAAACTTGCCTGCAAACATAGCAAGCGGCGGGTACCCTGTCAGCTGAAGCTCGGCTCTCATACCAATCACTAGTGACTACATATCGTGTCAAAGGGATGCGGGACACGATAGAAACCGCCTGACTCAAGGCCCTGGCAAGAAGCCCAGCATGAACTTCTAGAACGCAGCTGGACCCCACGGTGTTTGCACTTTGCACCTCAGGGGTCTGGTCACCACTGGGCGACAGAGGTGTGCCCTCACAGGACAAACACATAGCTCTCTGTGAACGTGTTTAAGGAATGGGCGCACGGCACCACCCAGCTAGGTGCATGGAAAGCGTGCCAGCCTTGGGCGACAGAGAAGCCCCGTGAAAAAGGGGGCAAAGTCTGCCAAGGTGCGCATGGCATAGTCTGTTGGCAACCGTGTTGGGCTTCAATGCTCCGTGGAACCTAACGTTAGGGTGAGTGCTGCACCACCTTCCTGTTAAAATAACTGAAGGCATGCATCTCGCCGCGCAGACGCGGCAAGACATTGGCTGGAAGTTCTGGACTCAAGCAGGCATTCACACCACAAGAATCTGCCACCAGCTGCTGGAGCGAGTGCAAAAGGCTGCATAGTCGGTTCTTCCATGGGAATACCTAGCTGCACCCCACACCCCACACTGGCTCATGACATGTCAGGCACCTTGGTCGACCATGCGGCCCTCCCGCTTTGCTTTGTTGCCCACCCCAGCTTCCAGTTGCTGCTTTAAGTGGAGGGACGGAGTAGCTAGCATGCCATCCATAATACTCTGTCTTGTCATGCCTGTTGGTTATCGCAATCATCGGCACCTGCATGACTGGTACTAAGTGCTATGACAGCTTCTAATGTACCACACAAACTTGCCAAGGATATACCAATGGTGCCTGGGACACATTTCCACGTTGCCCCATACGGAAGTCCACCAAGCAGCCCTAAACTGCCAAAGCCAGTATCATACAACTCAGCAGCCAGGAATGCATGCCACGACAGCATGCCAAACACCCACCGAGGGCAGCAACCAGCAAAACTTACCACAGTAAGCACGCACCAGCGGTGCGCAGCAACGATACAAACACAGATGGAAGACAACTGAGCTTAAAGGAGCTAGTGCACAACTATAACAAGGCCCACTGCACGCAGGGAAAATACGAAGCTTGCTGCCCCAGAACACAAATCTCTAGGAGACCGTGTCATGCTCCAAGCAACGCACAGGAGCAGCTGTCCTGGCGCCTGCACTGCTGCCATCTAACTGCAGCAACAACATCATGCAGTGGCTTCCTGCTCCCGCTCCTGCGGCTGCCCCTGCTCTGCCTGCTTGCGGAGCATGTTCTTCAGGAAGTACTCGCCAGCCCTGTAGGAGGATCGCACCATAGGCCCTGATGCCACATAGAGGAACCCAAGGCCTTCCGCGACCTTCTGGTAGGCGGCAAAGGCCTCGGGGGTCACATACTCGCTGACAGCCATGTGCCGCTTTGTGGGGCGCATGTACTGGCCCAGCGTCACCACGTCCACGCCTGCGTATCATGAGGGGTCCCAGGTCAAAGGCAGGCCCCACGACGACAGCATCTTAAATTAATCTTAGACTTAAGATGCTGTCTAAGGTTAACACAAGATGGCGAACAGCTAACAAAACGAGACGCAGCAGGAGGCACCCCACACAGCTTGACAACAGCAGTCCATAACCTATTTAGAAATGGAAATGCACGTGACAGGGAGGGGTGAGACAGCAGTGTGGCGGGTGTCAGCTGCGTCAAAAAGCAGGCAGAATTAGAAAGGGGAGGCAAGCTGCAAACACACTGACAGTAACACAACCGTGTACACTTAGAAACTTGATGGGAGAGGTGTACCTGGGAACCTATTTTGTAGGACACCATCATGCCTCACTCCCCAAGCACACGCCTTACGCACTTTGCCTCACAGGCCAGCAGCCACTCACCAGCCTCTCTCAGCGTGCGTAGCGCCGCAACCACCTCATCTGGTGTCTCCCCACAGCCCAGCATGATGCTGGTCTTGGTGACCCCCGCCCCCGCCTCCTTGGCTGCCCGCAGCACCCCCAAGCTCTGCTGCCAGTTGGCTCTTCGATCACGCACCACGCCCTGCAGCCGCTCCACCTGCATCGCAAAGAGTCATGGCAGAGAGCACTAGATAAGGAGTGAAGCTTTGACATTGCCACACTGGTTTTGCAGCAAGGCAGGCCAACAACGGCGGCTGTCATCAAGTAGCGGATGCCCACACCAACAAGCTCACTACCCAGTGGTGCCCACGGTCAGTCAAGAACACCACACCATACCGCACATGTAAACATATCACAATCCCTCACATGCAGCCAGCAACAGGTCCGAGGGGCGGATTTGCACAAATATGCAGCTGCTGTCTCTACCATGACCGCAGCCACCGCCTCACCGTCTCCACGTTGTGCGCAAACACGTCCAGCCCGCTGCGTGCCACCAGCTCCACACACTCCCGGCTGCCCTGGAAGTCGGGCACCAGAGCTTCCACCAGCAGCCGGCCCCCCGTCCGCTGCTTGAGCTCTGCTATTGTCTTGGCAATGTGGGCGGCCCCAAAGTCTGCAGGGTGAAGAGGCGGGACGACGCTGTGTTTGGCTGTGGCCGGTCGGGTGGTATGAACCGGCTTGCGAGCAATACAGTCAGCTGCAAAGGCCAAGCCTAGACAGCCTCTCAAGCAGCGTACCTGGTGCTCCTAACAAGATCCTATCAGACTGGCTGTCTGTGTAAAATACCCCCCCCCCCCCCCCCTCCCCTCACCCACACCACACCGCTCAGGCAACGATCAACGCTGACTCGATCAACCCACTGTACACGCTCGTCAACAGTTGGACGCTTGCCTGGTAGGTCATCCCGGTCAACACTCGTCAACACCACATAATCTATGCCCCACGCCGCCACTGCAGTAGCTGTATTCTCCGGCTCGTTCGGGTCCAGCGGTGGGGGAGCCCGTGAAGTCTTGACCGCGCAAAATCTGCGACGTCAGCCAGAGGGGCGAGCCCACGAACAAGCGTGAAGGATCTCACCTGACCAATGGGAAGCAGGGGGCCACTTGAACTGGCCAGAAAAAGATGCACGATCAGAACAAGCCAGAAGAAGATGCACATGCAAGTTTACAGCTGTGGTGCGTTTGATAGCAGGCAAATGCTTGGCCTCCCCCAAGTTGCATGGGCTGTCAGTCAGCTTGCATTGAGAGCTTTGAATGCGCTGTGGTGCATCGGCACCGCAGCTCTAACAGGGGCCGCACCTGCAGCCGCGAGTGCACGTGTCCCCCATGAGCATGATGGTGGCTGTGGCTGCATGGCCGTCCCCGCCGCCCCAGCACTCCCCCATGTTGGGGCACTGCGCCTCCTCACACACAGTGTGCAGCTTGAGCTCCCGCAGCTTGCCCTTTATCTGCGCATACTTCTCCCCGCCTGGCACCTTCAACTTCAGCCAGGCTGGCTTTCGCTGGCGCTCCTGCAAATAAGCCCGGTAAGTGCAGCCCGTCAAAGTCCTCACACAAGCGGGGGAGGCACACCACCACAGTCAAGCAGTCGGCCCGCAGCATCTATGATATTCCTGGCCAGGAGCTTGCCTTGGGCTTGGGTGCATACACAGAGTAGCTGTCGAGGTCTGACCCTCTAATAAACTCCCCAAGGTCTGGACCTGCGTGGATGCACTGCCTCAAGGTCAGTTGTGCAAGCAAGGTGCTGCAAAGTCATGTGGGTGCCCAGGGAGTGTGGTGATCTCTAACCTTGGGCTAGCCGCTGCCTGAGAGCCTCCACAGCAGCTTGGCTTGAGCTGCTTTCGCTGCTCTGCACTGCTAGTGCAGGCTCTGCTGCTGCAGAAAACGCTCGGCAAAAGCGTGCCAAGCCCCTGCTCGCCCCTTTGGCGCCTTGCATGATTGCAACCAGCACACAAGTGGCAGTGCAGCAGAGCCAGCAGCAAGGTGAGGAAAGCGAGTGGTGTGTTGTAGTTGTCCTCCCAACTGTGCGCGGGAGCTTGGCCAAGTCTTGAGGGGTGGTGGTCGTTTCAACATGCATTCATATACGGTTATCGGGTACACTGAGATCAAATTACGGCAGGAGGCCTTTGCAGGCAATCCAAGGCTTCAGGTGTCGCACATCCTTGGCACTTCCTTGCTGGATATATCAGCTTAAACCCTGAAACTTCACACCAGCGACTATGGCGGACACCGTCAGGTGCGTCTCGCGGCATGACATGTCTAGGCCGTGCATGCAGGCTCTGCGCTTTGCATAGTGAGGCAGGACTGTCCATAAGTGGGTCCACTCGGTGCTGTTAAGAAGTGTTTAAATATATGCGTGCCGACTTTGCCATATGCAGGTACCTGCTGGAGGAGATGGTGCCTGAGCTGGAGGACATGGAGCAGCGGGGATATTTTAGTCGGCATGAAATCAAGCAGATAGTGCAGAAGAGGCAGGACTTTGAATACAGCCTTAAGCGCCGGGCAGGGTTGAAGGAGGACTACCTCAGGTGGGGTTATCTGGCTGGGGCGGTGACAGGAATTGAAGAGGCTCCCAAAGTTGCACTGCGGAGTGTTGTGTTTTTTGGTCAAGGTGCGTACCAAGCAGCCCTGCTGATGGTGAGGCGCCTGCTGTGGCCTCTGTTGCTACATAGTGCTGACCACAGACATGGGACCCAAGCTGTATGGATTGCTGGCTTTGCTGGATGTGCAGTTCCTGCCCCAAATCCTGGCCTGCCGCCGGGCCGGTTCAACAACCTCCCCTACAAAGGGTGGCTCACTTCCCCGCCCACCTCGCACACTGTATATGAACCTGGGCTGCTTTGTATGCTCCCGGCAGATACATTGAGTACGAGACAAGGCTGGAGCAGCTGCGGCAGCACCGCCGCAAGGAGCGCGGCATCACCGGCAAGAAAAGCCTGGCAGACTATGCCATCGTGCGCAGGGTGCACTTCATATATGAGCGGGCCACACGGAAGTTTAGGTGAGGGGGCATGCAACAAGGGGTTCAGAGGGGCAGCTGGACCCTCTTGGGATGCGATCCAGACAGCTGCCTGGTCAGTGGGCCCTTGCGAACGCTGGAAATTGGTTATCGATGGGCCACCTCCTGGAGAACAGAGGCATCCAGCTGGCAGTTCGGCAAGCTGCTCCGTGCAAGGTGGGCAGCACCGTGGTCCAGGCGTGCTCATGCTATACCATGATAGTGCCTGGCGGTGACTGTTCTCTGCCCTGTGGCCTCCCTGTGCGTGCCTGCCAGGGGTGACCTGGGGCTGTGGTCCCGCTGGCTGGCCTTCTGCCAGCGCACCGGCAGCTCCCGCCAGATGTCGCGGGCGCTGACCAAGGCCCTCCAGCTGCACCCCACCGCCCCCGCCCTCTGGACGTACGCCGCCGCCTGGGAGTTTGAGCACAACCTGAACGCGGCGGCGGCCAGGGCGCTGATGCAGCGCGGCCTGCGCATGTGCAAGGACGCGCCGGCGCTCTGGCACGAGTACTTCCGCATGGAGCTGCTCTATGCCATGCGGCTGCGGGAGCGGCGGCGGGTGCTGGGCATTGACGATGTATCCCTCGGAAATGGTCAGCCGACGGAGCAGGAACACGAGCAGGAGCAGCAGCAGGAGGGGGAAGAGGATGTGGAGGGAGCCAAGGACGGCCCGGGGGACGAGTCTGCGGCAGCTGTCAAGGCGGTGTTGAATGGCGCGGTGGCGGCGGTGGTGTACCGTAGCGCCGTCAAGGCTGTGCCGGGGTCTGTGGACTTCCGTCGCAAGTTCTTGGACATCCTCCGCCCCTTTGACTTTCCTGGCAAAGCGGGGCTACAGGTGGGTGTGCTGCTGGTAGCACCGGCTAGGGAGCTGATATTCCAAGGCTGGCAGGGGCGTCCACAAGCCACCTGGCAATGGAGGTTTCCCTGCATTGCAATCACCCTGCAATCGAGCATACAGTATATGGTGCTGATAATGCCAGGGTGCCTTGGCAGCGCTGCTCTCACGTGTTCAGAAGTGCAGGGATCATAGACTGATAACCACCTAAAAGCAGAGCGGCTCGCCTAGGTGTGTATTGCTGCCAATGGCTGCAGGAGTTGGTTTACACAAGCGTTGCTGCAGACTTTGCTGACAGCGGCCAGGCCTGGGACCTGCGGGCCAGGCGCCACATCGACAGCTGTACTGCAACAGCTGATGGGGAAGCCTCCGAGGCAGCTCAGGCTGAGGCCGTCCAAGCTGCCATTGCCACCTATCAGGAGGCGGTGCAGACGGTGCCAACAGCCGAGATGTACAGTCTGTTTGCGGCGTTCTTGCGGGAGCGGCTGCAGGGTCTGCTGGAGAGAGTGGGGTCTCAGCAGCAGGCAAAGCGGGCACAGCAGCGCCGGCAGCAAGCTGAGGGACTCGCACTCACACGGACCTTGCTGGAAGTCTGTGGCCAGGTGGGCCCTGACTTGTTGGTTTTGGTCCAGCGGTTCTCTTTGTAAAGGCGAAAAGTACTCGCGTGCTGGTGCCCAGCTAGATGCCTCGGGGACCTAGCAGCTATTTAACAGCACCGGCTGCTTCATAGCGGCCCCTGTTTGTGCAAGTACTGTTCGGCCTTCCTGACAAAGGGAAGCACCGCTTGTCCGTGCAGGCTGCCAAGGCTCGTTGCCTGACAGAGGACATGGCATTGCAATGGCCCAAGCTGCACCTGCGCTGCGGCAATCCCGCCGCCGCGCTGGAGGCAGCGCGCAGCGCAGCGGCGACGCTGCCCCGCAGCCCTGCGACCTGCCAGCAGCTGGTGGGCCTGGAGGCATGCCAACTGGCACAGGAGGCACAACTTGCCAGCTCATCTGCAGCAGGGTCGCCGCCAGTCGCCGGTAGCACCAGCAGCAGCAGCGATAGCGGGAGCAGCAGCGACAAAGAGGAGGAGTTGCGTGGTGCGAATGTGCGGCAGCATCAGGCAAAGCAGCTGGAGCGCGTGGTGTTGGAAGCGCTGGGGTCGGTGCCGGTGGAGGCGGCGGGGGAGCTGTGGCTGCTCGGTCTGCAAGCGCTGGTGGGGGGTGGCGCGCCACTTGGCGGGCTGTGTTGGAAGCTGGAGGAGGCGGTGGCGGGGTTGCCCAGGGGCCCAGTGCAGGTGTGGCCAGCTGCTGTTGTGGCGCTGGGTGTCGTGTGATTGTGGTGTGTGCTGGGCGGAATGGTTGCAGGGCTGTTGGGGGCTGGTGCATGTGCAGGGTCAATCGTGCACTGCTCTTGAATGGAGCATGTGGTGGGCGTCTTGGGGAGGGCTGGGAGGCGCCAGCTAGTTGGCAGCATTGTTGGCTCGCGAAAGACCAACACGCTAGACTACTTTTCTTTTCGATGGTAGGAGCAATGAGGAGTTGGCTGGTTTGGCGGACATTCCAGGCAAACATAATACTGCATTCCGATCTTAGGAGCAGTGCTCCATAGTACTGCAGGGCTACTGTCCATGCGCGAAATTTAGCATGAGGGCACCCAACTTGGCAGCTTTCTTGTGCGCAGGGTGGCATGGGAGCCGTTGCAGCAGCGGTTTTATCAGCCCTGGAGCGGACCCGTGGGCTGGGTGCTGCCCGCAAGCTGTACCGCAAGCTGCTGAAGCTGCCGGCACCAGGGGCCGAGTTCTTCCATGCCATCCTGGGGATGGAGCTGCTGGCGGGAGAGGCACAAGCAGATGCATGCGGCGGCACTGAAAGTGCTGATGCTCAGCGGTTGTCAGCCAAGCAGCTGCGGGACGTGTTCGAGGTGGGTCAGGCCGCCTGTGGATGGTGGCAGGCAAGGCGAGCGGAAAAGTGGTAGCAGTGACTCTACAGTCAGGCCGGGGTGCAGTGCGCTTTTGTGGGTTTGAGCATGTGAGGTGGATCGCAGCACGTCTGCTGCGCATGCTGTACAGTAATTGACCGCTCCCTGCTGTTCATCTAAGCTAGGGTGAAGCGCTGCTTTCGATCCCACATATCTCAATGCTGAGTATTTGGATGGCAATATTAGCAGTGTTATTGCCGGCTGAAACCGCCTGGGTTTAGTACATGCCTAAGCGTACTTCATTCAGTGATCCTCCCCTGGCTTTGCAGGCAGCTGTGGACGCTTACGGCGAGCACGACTGGAGGCTGTGGCTGAGATACCTGCAATTTGAGCAGCAGCATGGCAAGGGTGCTGGGCAGGTGTACTGGCGGGCGGTCAAAGCCCTGGCTGACCCAGAGCTGTTCATCACCGAGTGCCAGCGGCAGAAGCTGCAGCAATAGCGCTTGTCTCGGCCTTAGTGGACGGTGCAATGCAAGGTTTTGTCACTTCCCGTCGGCTGACTCCATAATCTATTGCTTGGCAGTGCCCGTCCAATTTCTTATGGACAGCCAGCGCAAGCAAGTAAACAGAGGTGCATTTGACGATGAGGCTATATCGCTATTTTGCAGAACCCTCCTGACATCGCACTTGAACAAACAACAGGCTCCGACGCAGCCTATACGCATTCACACCACCACAGATCCAACAGCCTACTGCGCCATAAGAGACACCCTGTTTAGGCAAAGCCCGTACGGCATATATTGCAGCCTTGACTGTCAGCATCGGCGTTCCAACTCATCACACTGTCTGCCACCATCAATCAGTAGGTAGAGGACGCTGTCCAGACAGATGGCTGACTCTTGGCTCCACCAGGGCATGCCCGTCAGCTCACTTCCTCAGTGACTCCCTGGCCTTCTGCCGCAGCTCCTCCTCCAGCCGCCGCTTCCCCTCGCCGTCGCTCTCAGACCCGCTGCTGCCCTCGCTGCCGCTATCGCTTGCGCTGCTGCTTTCGCTGCTAGAAGACGACCCGCTGCTGCGGCTGGGGCCTGGGCTGCGCCGTGGCTGCTGCTCGTCCTCCTTGGCTGGAGCCTCCTGGCCACCGCTCTCCCTGAAATTGCACTAGCAGTATGTTCAGTAGGGCGCTTAGAGGTACCCTGTTCACACCAACCAAGGGCCGATCGCACGGCGTCTTAGACAATCTAGTTTGCGAAGGGACCCAAAAGTTGTTGCATTACCTGCCACCTTTGAGCGAAACTGAGTGAGTGAGGTGTATACCCATAACCTCACAGGAATAAGCATCCAGCTCGCTGTTCCAGGACATTTTGTTCGTTCACGCCTAGCCTACTTTCACGCATTGAGCTCTGGCCTAACATCAAGGCAGGTGATATTGCCCACCACAAGCGGGCGTACCTGGCATCAACCGGCTCCACCTCAACCCCAGCCTTCCTCTTAGCTGGCTGCTCTGGCGAAGGGCTGGCGGCATCACGCTTGCGCCGCTCCGGCACCGGCGACCGTGAGGGAGAGTGCCCCCGCCGCTCTGCCCCTGGCGACCGCTGTCTGCGGCGCTCTGCTGAAGGGCGGCGAGGAGGGCTGCGGCTGCGGCGGCTACGCTCCGGGCTTCTGCAGCAGCCAAGGCTAGGGCCCTTAGCAGTGCAAGAGCAAATCACTCCGGGCCAATGGTCCTACCACAAACACCAGCCCACTTCAGACCATACTTGCCCACGACCTATTGGTGAACATAAAATATCCGTGCAAGACAGTCCAGAAGCAAGGCGTCGGCAGCAACCTCCCAGCCCTACTTGATGGGTAGCCAAGACTGGTCTTCAGTCGCCGCCGCCGCCG